>PYUH01000107.1:3020597-3107826 GCA_016808085.1 Suaeda aralocaspica | reverse complement strand
TCGACCCCCACAAAGCACAATGTACTTTCTCAAAATTCTAGATGCCTTATTTCAGCTTAAATAAATTTATTTCTAGCGTTTAGCACGAAAGCAAATCTACATTGCGTTATTTAAACTACCCTTACAATGCTTAACATGGAGGAGAGGAGAAGCTTTACTACTCTTTCCGAAAGATGCACCTCATCCTTTGTGCCATAAGTCCAAGGGTTGAAGAGACCGCATTGACAGAGAATATTTGCCTGAATCCGCCCCTTGAAGTAGAAAAGTCCATCCCGCTAACACTCGTCCAATCAGCCCCTCGTAGTCCTGTATAAACACACAGGAAGATTAAGTGTACGTGACATTGCATATCATCGACATTAAGTTGCGATACAGAAATTAAATTACAATTAATACGGAAACAAAGAACTTATGAAGCATAGTTTTGGAAGTTAATTTGATTGAAACCCTGCTTTTTTGTCTGTCAATGATTCCATTTGGAAGTCCAACCGGACAAGATACAGCATGTCATCCAATGCCAGGAATCAATGCAGGTGAACATGTCTAGACGCCGGTAATCATAATCCATAGGGTATGATCAAAACTACCGTTTATCTGTCATCGGAATTTTGGTTATTACCATAAAACCGCAAGTGCCTTCCATTGTTCAGGCCGAAAAAACGAGAAAGGAGCCGAAGAAGATGCCGTCCGGTGTTGCCATTGTTGTTGCTAGACACACGGCTATTTGCTGACAGCCGTTGGTTTTGCATCGAGCAGGAGGCTTGCTCTCTGGCCTTGAGTAGTGATTACCTCGTCCTCTCCTCTCCCTCGGCACCTTGGACGAACCAGGGCCACCTTCAGGGTACCCGAGTTGAGCTTCGAAAACCACCCTTAATCACGTGAACTCTACTCTCTGTGCAATAGTACAAACAAGAAGAGATTTATCTACTCTATCTTGCTGGTCCATCGGAGGCTTGCCTGGTGTAGACTTGTGGGGGAGGAGGTAACAGCAAAGCGCAACTGCATAAGGAGGCTTTTCTTCTGGAACACTTTGGCAAGTCGAACCCGTTCATTTATCTTGAATAACCAACTGGATATGGCATCTATCAAAGGGATGGTAATGGTCTGGTGTGAGAAGAATGTTTTGCACGGGTTTTGAGCATGTATAATCGGTTTGTACAGGCCCATGAGGAATTGGTGAAAGCACTGTTGATTGTCACGCTCTTCTCATGTTCTTATTGTCCAGCAGTCAATTCGATACAGTCAGAACATTTAATCATGGTTTCATAGTATTAAGTTCTTCCCACAATGCTGTCATTTAGCCAAAATGCGGTAGCAATCTGACATCGTTTTTGTTTGCTCACATCGTTAGAATGCTGAACTTAATTTGTTGAATAGGGACCGTTAACATACAAACCTGGATTTAAAGAGTATCCAAAAAGACGCTAGAATCTCCTGTATTTGGTAGAGTACTCTAACCTCTGCGACGCTTGTGTTCAATAGCCATGAATCACACACGCATGTAAGGTATTCCAATCTCTCTTGGTGCAAGCCGAGACAGGAGTAGGATGTTGTCCCTCAAGAAACACGAATTTTCCTTCTAGCTTCAAGAGCTGTTGAATGTCGGATGCCCCACTCGTCATAATGTCTCCCTTTACATCGGGTTGGAGTGATGACAACGCCGGGTCTATCATGAGGACCCACGATAACAACTGGGAGGGTAATGTCAATAAGAGGAAGCGGAAAGGGTACGGTGATGGTGTTAATCTTGATCTTCCGCCCAGTGGAGGCACGATAGGAATTTATTCGTATTTTATTTATTTATTATTTATTTTTATTTTTATTTTTATTTTTTTTTTTTTTAATTTCCTGAGCGACTGATACCAACATTTAATCCACAAAATATTCTGTATCAAAGATGCTTAGATAGCTACCAAATAAGAAATTTTCAACGAATAAAGAAACTTAATATGAGATACAAGTATAAATGTTGTTAACAATTCGATAATACCCACTAGAAACAATGGTACTGCCATTCACCTGCCTAAAGTTCTTTCCCTTAGCTGATAGGAGTGCAATGCCTCGAAGGAAGTCAACTTCTTGAAACTCAGGTGCACAAAGGTTGGTAAAGTAAAGCTCGGTTTGAGCCAATTGCCACATCAATAGTCGCTAAGGCGAATGCGACCACCAGTTCGAATAAGTAGGTCAGGGTTAGGGGCGCCCTGAGTCAAAGCTTTTGATTGAACAAGGTCTCGTCTATAGCATTGGTCGAAGCCATCTTTTACCAAATCACCAAATGCTTTTGTAGCTCTACTATGTCTCTTGTTCCAGAATAACATACAGCTAACATAAGCTCTAGTTTTTTTGTACTTTTTTATGAGTTTTCCTCTTCCACTTGTTTTATCTTGTTATGTAACGATTTTGGAGGGCCCACCTTTCTCCAATCATGGAAACTTGTATTTCTTTCCTGCAATTAATTATTATATATGGAGGGAGGGTGATATATATGAGAGATAATTTGAGTGATTAAAGCAGCTTTATTTTTATTGCTAATTACCTTTAAGGTGATCCTAGAATTGAATAATTATTATAAAATATAAACTAGCTTAGTGGCTCCCATTAAGCAATAGCAACAAAATAAATAAAATAATGAAGTATTAGCAATATGCACACCAATAATAAACACCATATATCACCGCTATAAATAATAACGTAGTTAAGAAAGATGATATACTAGGTAACGCACCTGATAAAAATCCTCCAAGTTGTCGTCAAGATATTTTTCAAGCTGGCCAAATATTAGACATTGGCTCCTTGCATTAAATAATAGTATTAATAATAAAAGAAAGAAAATTGAATCAGATTAGATATAGATATAGTAGTACGTACTTTGGGGCGATTCAAGTTGTTGAGTGAATAGACAAAAGAGGTGGCAATGTGAATCCCCCATTTGAGACAAAGATGAGCGAAGGAGATATTAGCTTCACAAAAAAGGGCTTATAATTAAGAGGTTTCCCTGACCTTAAGCCACCTTCTACTTCCATCTAATATATTGCTACATGTTTTGGTATTTCCCTTCTTCTTTATCATTACTTCTACTTGACCTTCCTTGTGTGTACCTTTTCTTTTCCACACGCACCCATTCTCATTATTCAATGCTTTTTCTCTCGTCTACTGTGTATATTTTTATTACAACTGACTGAACTTATTAACATTTTTGTTTCCATCTTTTTTTTTTAATAACAAGGTTGTGAGTTGTAGCTTGTATTACCCAATGTTCAACCTATATATATATTATATTACTACTACCTACCAACCTACTCATTTGGTATGGAGTGTATCACTGCATGTATGTATATTATGACTATTTCCAATGTTTATTTATTCTTACACCTCTACTTACTACCTATTTGGTCTCATCCTATTGTTTATATGGATGCTTAACACGTGATTTTAGTTTTTTTAATGTATGCACACCTGTCATTTACATCCTAATCTAACTATATGATTGCACAACACTGGTTTTCTAGTGGATGAGTTTCCTTATAATATAAATAGTTTTTTTTTTTTTGGGTGAGATTTGAACACGAAGCGTCTCAATACACGGCACCCCCTTACCACTTGAGTTAACTCTTGTATATATACATTCAATTAACTTCTCATTTATTCATTTTTTTTTTAATAAAATGTTGGCTCGATCATATTGTCAAATTACTTGATTTTGTTAGACCAATTAGGGATGTTTATTAACTTAAGTTCATGCATCGTCAATTGAATTATTTGATACCAATTTCTGTCAAGGCAATTCCGATCCATCCTAAGAAAACAGTTGTTTCTTTCCTTTCTCCCTCTCCCTCAATATCCCAAAAAAAAAAAAAAAGACACAAATCTAATTTATCAATATCAAAACATCGACCCCCTAAATCAAGTTGGTGAAGTTGAATAGATGGTGGTTTGGTGATGATTTGTTGTTGAGGTATGATGAGTTGTTGGTTATGTTGATGATTGGTTGGGTCTGTTTTCGTAGTTTTGGCCTTCGGGAGCAAGGATGGGAAGGGTTGTTATAAATGAAACTACGATGCAAGTATAACAATTTTTCTACAACATACGTTTGTTCGTGGCCAAATAAATAATCTGATCAAATTGGCACTAGGTATTATCTTGTATAAAAATACTAGTATATAGTTATAGCGTATATATCTTGTACAATATTTTCTATCAACTACGAGTATAACTTAAGATGGTGTGTTGTTGTGTTAGAGGTCTTTCCTGACGTTTTTTTTCCTTTTTGTTTTTCTTCTTTTAATATAATCTTTAATGAATGAGCTCTAAGATTTTTGAATAAGTGTAGAGTAGTTTTATCTCTCTCTACGAAATAGATACTAAAGTTTATTGTAGGATAAGGTAATATATTCTATTATTAGTACATACAATCAGGTACATTATACTTTTCAATCTCCGTATGTGATATTTTTGTCTCCAATCTCGTCAGCTACATTTAGGCTTCATGAATGCAGTGAGTGAGAGCATTAGGCCTGTTCTCCTCAATCTATTTGCTGAGCTAACTTGTATTTTTGCTTAACTGAACTTATTTTTACTTCTCTGTACTTATTTTTGTGAAATCATAACAACTTCTTAAGGATTGCAAATTGATTTTTGCTGATCTGAACTTATTTTTTACGTAAAATAGTAAAATAAGACGAGAGACGAGAGAACAGAATCTTAGTGTCCAAAACAATCACAAATATGCTATACAGGCAAAGATATTAGCAAAAGTACTACTAAGGGGGAGTTGGTGGTAAGAGGAGAAATTGGGATATGGATTAGAGGGGATGGACTGATGGAGTTTAAAATGATTGTTTGAGGGGGGATAGATTAAGATGATAGCAAACAAAATTATGAAAGTCAACCTAGTAAAAAGTGGGCGTCAAAGACTCAAATAGCAATTCATTAAATCAAAGGTTTCTACTTAAGAGTTTTAAAGTGGCTACAATTTTTTGTAGCCTTTGAAAACCATATTAAATGACAAATTTCGCTCAAAGGATGACAATGACTTAGCCTGCTACACTTATAGCAAAGAAAGAACGTGCACATATATAATATCTTACTTGAACGCCTTCACATTATACGTGAGCTACATTTAGGGTCACACCATCAATATGCTTTCTTTTTTTAAGATTAAGGCCCTGTTTCTTTTCAAAACTTATTTTTGCTGATCTGAACTTATTTTTTACTTATCTGAACTATTTTTGCTGAATGAAATCTTAACAAATTTATTAAAGATTGAAACTGCATTTTTGTTGAAATTTATTTTTGCTAATTGAATTTTATTTTTGTGAACTAAACTATTTTGCTGCTGAAATAGAGTAAAAATAAGACGAGGAAAACATGACCTAATATTATTGGTATTAAGCCAGTTACTTGCCTAAACGGAAATTCTTTGACCTTTTCATTAAAATCAAATCAATTTTTGGTTGCAATTACCTATTTTCTGACACAAATTTGCAACGGAATTCTATCACAACGACATTTCCAACGAATTAGGACATTTTTTGCGACATAATTTTTCCATTGACAATAGGCTATTTATCGAATCCTTGTATATAGAACAATAACCTCGGGTGCTCAGTCATATGTGCACTCTTTCTTATTAAGTATTCAAAAAATTTGTAACCGCAGCTTACCAATCATTTTCTTTGCTTAAAAATTCAATCATAACATTATAGGTTTGGAATTAATTAGCATACTACTACCATTCTTTGAGTAATCCACTCACGTACTACAATTCTTGAAATAAAATATAACAATTTCTAAACTAGTTTAATACGGAGTACAACTACAATAAAAAAAGTTAAATGTTGAAGTAATCCACAAAGTAATGGGTATCAACACCGGATTTCTATACCGAAAAATTGGCGTCAACGAATGACGATACTGAATTCGCTTAATATGCGGTGGTATGGTCTCAAATAAAAGGATTTATGAATTAGAACCAACTTAAGTGGGTATTAATATTTGAACTAGAACCATTGGGGCTCAGGCTAGGTTTGGACCCACTGGTTCCTTACTGGTTTTGTTCTGAGTCGAGTACCCAATATTTTTTCTCATCCCCCATACTGCTAGAGTGCTAGCTTGATAGGTAGATAGATCCACTACTTAATTATTTATTAGTGTGTGTTATGATTCATTCTACTCTGATAAAATATTTTTTCAGTCTACTTTAATTCATTTAACTTCATTTCAATTGGTTCATCTCTATTCATTTCGCTTCAGTTCAAGTATGCTTTAGTCCACAAAGAAGCATAATAAAAAGTGACATATAAAACAACGCATTAGCAATGTTTGACTTAACTAAACGTTATTTTATAATCATAAGAAATGTTTAAAAAGGATAGATAATCTGAATTAAACAAGATGCATATCGCCATAAACTATATTTTTGTCTTTTTGCATAAACACGTATGAAGTCAGACAATTATAATGTAAATAGTTACCATAGTCAATATCTATCAACTACTCTACCGCCCTTTTTTTATTTTCTACATTTGCGTATTTCATCTTTAATTAAAACTTCAAAAATCAATATCTCAAGTTATATATACAAATTATTAAAAAAATTGTATGTTTGAAAAAATAAATAGAGACATTATTTTATATGACTATATTTTTATAACATAAAACATCAAATATGTCAAATTATATTGGAATAGTAAAAAAAATTTCATATATAGCAAGCAATGTGTTAGGAGGGAATATCATGTATTATGTAATAATACCGTGAATAGTTCGCTTGTTTTGGATGCTTTTAACGTGAAACAAAAGTTTAGCTTGTTTGGATGCTTTTAACGTGAACCTACGTGGCTAACTGTCCATAACAACCAATTAAATTACTATTAGGATCTTTATGTTTTCTTTTAGCCTCCTCAAATCTAACTTGATTGATTTTGTCTGACAAACATTGAATGTGACATTGTAATGTCGAACTATGGTAGCTCATGGAACTTGTGCGGGAAACTATGGCTGGGTTTCTCTTCCTTTGATGGATGACGATGGGTTTGGATATAACACATAACATCTTGGATCCTTGGGTAACATAATATTCTAATAATGTATTAATACGACTAATACGGAGTATATAATATCTCTAACACCTTCCCACACACAAACGTTACAATGGATACATGCAAACTTAATCCATTGAAGTCACTAACACAAATTCAATGATGTCGGCTTCAATATTTAGTCCATCTCAATGGGAAAGCCTTTGCTTTCCGCCATCAATTATCAATTAAACATGAACGTTGTTGGGTTAGTGGCCTAAATTTCTAATCCCAATTTATTATGTCTCAAAGGTTTCTAAAATACTTCAAAGCTTGAGAAATTTGTGGATTTATTGTGGCCATCTGAATGATAGTGCTAATGGAATTATATTTAGATTGTGTGGCCATTATTGGTAAATTTTCCATACATTTCCTTCCACCTCCACACACCTCCTCCTAGAGGTTGGACATCATTTGGGAATCAACACACAACACACAACAAAAAAACACAAACACCAAGCAAGCCACAAAACACATAAGCCTTTCACTATTCTTGTATCCTCCATCTATATTTTTATTTTACAAATCCACTATACTTTTGTATATCCTTGGTGAGTTAAACATGAGAGAGTCTGTATAATCATAACCCCTTTAGAGGTAATTGTACTCTCGTAATTTATTGTGGAATAAAACTGTCGTTAGTGGGTTGTTCCCACTAAATTGTGTGTTTACTATTACCAAATCTTATCTATTCTCTTTATTACTGTATACTTCTCAACCACACCTCTTCACACTTGCGTACCGCGCCTTTCCAACTCTACCAACTCATTCTTTTGCCCTACAACTATATCATTATTGAGGATTTCGTCTACACCCACCCCTTTCCCCCCATCCATTCTAATCCAATTAAAGCGGTTTCTAAAAAAGCTTGTATGTCACTCACTTGCCTCATACACTCTAATGCCTTGCAGCTCTCCCACAAGCCTCTATACAATGTAATGCTTAGGATGGATTCCTGGATCTCTTTACCCTAATGTGAAGGCTCCCATTCATCCCCGTTGTATCTGTGTATTTCCCTCGTAACGATCCTGCTTAACTCCGTTCTAAAACACCCTGACACCAGCCTTTGCTCTGTCGCACAGATATCTCTCCTAAAGGTTTATGCAAGAACTTACAATCTTTTGAACTCCCCTTATGTCCTTAACATTGTAGTATTTATCATGTTACATGTACTTTTTACTTATACCTCGTAATTTGTTAGTTTTTGCACTCTACCCAAACCTTCCAACTGCAACATTAATTCATTCGAACGTTTGTCCCAACTATACATATGATTATGGCCCGGAACACATCTAGTTAATTCAACTACGTCTTTTATCTCCCAATATAATAATCATGCTCACACTCAGCGACGACAGTCGAATACATAAATGTAGTATGGCAGTGAGTATCAAATTGTCAAAGGTTTTTCGCTCACATGAGACTAATGTTGATGAGACCCCTCGCCGCCCTTACCCTCACTTCACCAGTCACTTTTTTTTTTTTTTTTTTTTTTTGTTTTTTTGTGCTAAGGAGCCACAAGGGCGAGGTAAGAGTCGATCCCAGAATTTTTGGAAATCGGAAAGAAAACTTTAACCACTTAATTTACCCCTCACTCTCTCAACAATCACTTTTATGAAAAAAAAAACAGTCACTTTCTCTCACCACTACTAAAAGAATATAAACCATCTAATTCACGAGCAAAAGATGGTATAAACTTAGCAATTCGTCAAAAAAAAAAAAAATATATATATATATATATTTATTTATATATTCATAATACTATTAAGGGCATAACAAAGATCTATTCAAAAAATAAATATTGAGTTTAGGGCATATAAGGGCCTTACTCTTTATCCCCATACTCATCTCAAACTTACACTTTTACATATAAGGGCCTGTTTACTTCAGGTTAAAATCGGTTCAGTTCAGTTTAGCTCAACTCTTCTTTTATTTTGTAATCATTAATCCTTCATAAAAAACTTTCAGTTCAGTTTAGCTCCGGCCAATCAGATCAGTTCAGCTGTTTTCAGCTGAAGTAAACAGGCCCTAAAATGTTATGCTTCGTTCATTCCTTATGCATTTGGAATTTTGATACTATATATATATATATATACAAATAACTTTGCATAATTCTATATGTACACGTAGGTAGGTAGGTAGCTAGTTTTGTATCGGCAAATGCTCTTTAGCCCCGACTCTACCAACGCTCACCTCCCATCTTTCCTTAATTGTACTGTTTTTCCAACCCCCCTAGCCTATCGATCTTGTGTGTCTTTAGCCCCGACTCTATTAAAGTTTTTTTGTTTTATTTACTTCCTGTTGCTCGCTTTAATTTTTAACTACTATTTCTTCTTACTTTTATCATTGGCATTATCACATTTAAGTCACTCAACTCATTTAGCTAGTTTTTTTTTTTTTTCCAATCAAGTCACACATACTATTTCACTGTCATACTCTTATAAACTTCATATGCTTCATTAAAAGATTAACCAATAATTAACATTGTTTAGCCATACGAGGGCATCTTGAAATATATTTAGTTTTCAAACCTTCTGAGTAGCACATGCAATCCGATCCGAAGATAACATTCCCTATATATGAATTTTGTTAAAACTTCAGATATATAGCTCGTTCAAAATCGTACAATAATTAAAATTTCATAAAGCTTATAGTTAAGTGACCATCAAATTTGGTGGTAATTACACTTTTACTTTCTATTAACTATTAATATCATAACGATTTAACGAGCTTGTTTTATTCATCTTATTTCTACTTATTTTCAGCAAAAATAGATGCACATATGTTTAGACAATTTCAAATAATTTCATAAAAGTTCACCATTACTAAGGTTACACTAACCTTAAGTTAAAATAAATTTAAGTAAGTTTAGATAATTTCATGTAAATATATATTAAGACGACAAACCAAATTTGTCCAAAGTTTCATTGCCTTCATAATTATTGTCAAATAATTTTATTGATTAATTAAGCCTTTCAGAGTGGTACCCATGCAAGGCTTGGGATCAAAATCCATTTTCATTCTTCATTGCCGATGTCGAGTTGTGGGCCTGTGCTGCCCTCTTGTGAAAATATTTTTAATTAAAAAAAAAATATATATAACCTTAATAAAATTGGAGAATGTTTATTAGCAAATGACAATTAATTTTAAATAAAAAGAAACGATATGCATGATGTACGGATGTAACATAGTACCATACGTAATATATAATTTAAAAACTTGTACAATCTGATTGGTAAGTAATTACGGATAGATTATGATATGGATGGTGAACATAAAAAGTATGTTACAAATACGGAGTATAGTAACTTGTAATCAAATGTTAATGTTCATCATCAAGAAATATCATAGCCATCATTTTTTACTACGTATTAAAATTGACACAAAAAAAAAAAGCATATCGTTTCATTGAGAGAAAAACGCTCACGTTTCACTTGCCAAACCACCTAGCCCTTTCTTGAAAGGATCTTAAGGCATCAAGGAACACATCTTCTCCAAAATCAGGTGCGTAAGTGTTCGTGAAATATAGCTCAACATGAGGAGCTTGCCACCCCAACAACATCCCTGTGCGTATTTGGCCGCCCATTCGTATAAACATGTCAAGGGAAGGTCTAGAAGCACATATAGAAAGTTGTTGTTCAAACAAATCTTCATTAACATCTTCTAATTCCATTGTTCCTTCATTTACTTTTTTGCAAATTTTCTTTGTTGCTTCAACTATGTCCCTTTGAGAAGTGTAGCACATAGGAAACATCAAATCAAGGGTATTGTTGTTTTTTGTTGCCTCTTCCACTTTCTTTATTGTTGCTTGACATGATTCTGGTAGCATTGATAATTCTCCTACTATCGACACTTTCACTCCATTCCTATTTATTATTTGCAATGATAGTGTCATAATAAGTATATTGTTTAATAAAAATAAGCCAAGTACGTAAAAACACACACATATATATATAAGACGTATATATTATATATATATATATAAGACGTATATATTATTGATCAATTAATAAACTTTAATGTGACATTAAAAAGGAGAGTTTTTTGGTGACCGTTTTTAAGGTTGTAAATAAATCGTAGTGACCAATGCAAAAACATCATAACATTTTTTCTATCTTCAATAAATTAATAATGGAGATCGACACATAGAAATGTTATATCAGTACTTTGTAGTATTATTTAAAAATTATAATAAAACATATATATTACGCCGTATATGTTTTTACTATCTACTTCATAATTATCCATAAAATGATAGTAGAAATCAGTATATATAATTAGAGTATCATAACACTTTGGCACTAGTGATGATTTGGAAATATCATAAAATGATATGATATATACCTTATAAATTTGTCCAATCCCTCTTCTAAAAAACTTTTGAACTGGCCTATTATTAAATCATTTGCTTCCTGCAATATAATGCATGAACAATAGGTAGTTAGGAATTTAAAAAAATAAAATAAAATGAAGAATAGAGGGAGGGAGGGATATACGTACCTGAGTTCGGTGTTTCATGTTACCAAGTCCATAAATGTAGCTTGTGGCAGCGCCAACTCCCCATTTAAGGCAGTAGTCAGCAAACCTCATATTAGCTTGAAAAAAAGGCCTGTAATCCAGCTCTAACCCATGGAGTTTAAGCCATCGTCTGTTTCCATCTAAGCTTATTGCAACATGCTTTGGAAGCTGCATGGACGACGACGATGACGACTNAAAGGATCTTAAGGCATCAAGGAACACATCTTCTCCAAAATCAGGTGCGTAAGTGTTCGTGAAATATAGCTCAACATGAGGAGCTTGCCACCCCAACAACATCCCTGTGCGTATTTGGCCGCCCATTCGTATAAACATGTCAAGGGAAGGTCTAGAAGCACATATAGAAAGTTGTTGTTCAAACAAATCTTCATTAACATCTTCTAATTCCATTGTTCCTTCATTTACTTTTTTGCAAATTTTCTTTGTTGCTTCAACTATGTCCCTTTGAGAAGTGTAGCACATAGGAAACATCAAATCAAGGGTATTGTTGTTTTTTGTTGCCTCTTCCACTTTCTTTATTGTTGCTTGACATGATTCTGGTAGCATTGATAATTCTCCTACTATCGACACTTTCACTCCATTCCTATTTATTATTTGCAATGATAGTGTCATAATAAGTATATTGTTTAATAAAAATAAGCCAAGTACGTAAAAACACACACATATATATATAAGACGTATATATTATATATATATATATAAGACGTATATATTATTGATCAATTAATAAACTTTAATGTGACATTAAAAAGGAGAGTTTTTTGGTGACCGTTTTTAAGGTTGTAAATAAATCGTAGTGACCAATGCAAAAACATCATAACATTTTTTCTATCTTCAATAAATTAATAATGGAGATCGACACATAGAAATGTTATATCAGTACTTTGTAGTATTATTTAAAAATTATAATAAAACATATATATTACGCCGTATATGTTTTTACTATCTACTTCATAATTATCCATAAAATGATAGTAGAAATCAGTATATATAATTAGAGTATCATAACACTTTGGCACTAGTGATGATTTGGAAATATCATAAAATGATATGATATATACCTTATAAATTTGTCCAATCCCTCTTCTAAAAAACTTTTGAACTGGCCTATTATTAAATCATTTGCTTCCTGCAATATAATGCATGAACAATAGGTAGTTAGGAATTTAAAAAAATAAAATAAAATGAAGAATAGAGGGAGGGAGGGATATACGTACCTGAGTTCGGTGTTTCATGTTACCAAGTCCATAAATGTAGCTTGTGGCAGCGCCAACTCCCCATTTAAGGCAGTAGTCAGCAAACCTCATATTAGCTTGAAAAAAAGGCCTGTAATCCAGCTCTAACCCATGGAGTTTAAGCCATCGTCTGTTTCCATCTAAGCTTATTGCAACATGCTTTGGAAGCTGCATGGACGACGACGATGACGACTCCTCCTCTCCGTGTTGGAGACCAACCTTGGAGTATTTTACTTCTTCATTATTATTATTATTATTATTATTATTACCATTAACAACTTTACTATTATTTTTTTGATAAGTAACTACATGATCATTTTGTGCAACATAACTAGTAGTGATAATGTTATTGTATCTCAAATGCAAGTGTTTATTCGTTTTTGGTCGTGGACGTACAATACATGATTTGGGCCATGACGACACAAAACTGAAACTCATCAAACTTTGCATTGTCTTTTATTTTTTTTTGTGAGGGGTGGGGGGTGGACAATGGGGTTTGATTTACTCTATATTTTTTGTAGATTAATTGGTGGTGGGAAGCCCTACTTATACACTAGTAGTGTCTAAACAAACATTCCTTCTGTACAAAACAAAGATTAAAACGTTTTTATGCAACCCAACGTTTTATGGCACGCAATGAAATTTTGCACTAATTTTTGTTAATATCCGTGCTACCTTTACTATTATTTTACCAAATATTAACTGTTCGTAAACATTATGCACCCTTGTTTGGCCTTTTCGTATCGATCAAATGGGTCATTACAATGTACATATTGGTTAAATTTGGGTTAATAGCTAATCTAAATTTTGTGTTCTTGCTCATAGGGGGTATGTGGCGAATAGTACTCTTGTACCCTAGGAATACCACCAATTTTTTTTTTTGTTGCAAAGGAGCTACGAGGGCATTATAAATAGGGGAGGGAGGATTCGAATCTGCGACCTATTGTACACAGGCCCTCAATCTTAACCACTAGGCCAAGATATCATTAGTTAGGAATACCACCAATTGATTGCATGATATCAACTCTGATCCCTTAGGTATTCCTTTTTGAAATTGTCACCCTTTTTGTTACCTCCATACTTGATGCGATTGAAATTTAGGTTTGAGTCTATCTTAGGAAGTGATTTGTCTTCCAGCATCTTATCTTTCAAATCCAATAAATTTTTCAATTGCAAAGTTTAGTACGGCTTCCACAGGAGCCAAGTAAGAGACTAGTAAGGTTTCCATCATATGAAAGCCTGCAACAGGTTCATCATGGAACAGTGCTGAATTGCTGGTTAATCCTAGTCAGTTCGACAAAGTACAATTTTTGGTGCGTATAGTTATAATTTACAAATTTGGTGGTCTAATTCAAGGAAAAAATTTTTTGCTTTGATCAATAACCAGTAGCCATATTCACATAGTATTGGAGTTTCCTAAAACACATTTACAATCAAAGGGATCAACGAAGATAAGAGTTAAGCTACAATTTCCTGACTATTTCGGCATCTGTTTCTTCGGTATTGAACATGACTAAGATTGTGATAGAATGGATATCCTATTATGAAACTAAACTTAAGTAAAGGGACTGTTTTCTCATGTTAACATAAAATGCATAAGAAGTTTTATGTTCTCATTGATTGTTTCAACCACAGCAGGAGAACCATCAATGATTCTCAGCCAAATCAGCAGCAAATATCAGTGGAATGAATACAAAATTTTTCATGCTAAGCATCCTTTAAATCCCTTTCTCAGTACTGTTTCATCTAAGTCGCGTCCGATAAAGACCAGTTTGTTTATCCTCTTTTCATCTGGGCCCCATGTTTTGCCTGGACAGCCATCTAACATAGTATGTACGCCCTGAATAACCATTGCCAGCAATTAAAGGTTTGTTATTTATACACGATTATCAGAAACTGGGAAAGAGCAGGAATTATGGTGAAGTACCTGTAGAACATAACGCTCATCAGATCCGTTGACTGATAGTACTCCCTTGTATCGATACAAGTCTTCTCCCTTCTCCTCGATCAATCTTTCAAGCCAATCATCCAGCTAGGGTTAAAAATAACCACAAAAGGAAAGTTATAAGTTTCTCATCATAAGTATTCAAAGTTTGTAAGCATTAACTCAATTAAAAACAGTTCCCAAGCCAAGTTAGCCTAAGGATAAGATCCAAATGTTCAATGGGGTTGTCAACAGTAAGAGACCCCACAAACTAACTTGAAACAAACCCAAACTGCATCACCAACATAAAAACGGTCTGACTGATTTCACAGCTCTTGAACCATATGTTCTCAGCACACTCCCTTCGTTCTTTTTTTTTTGTTCCATATGGAACCTTTTTTGAGAATTACGGCATGATTGAATAAGGTGCAATATCATTTTTCCTTTAAATAAGCTAATATATACGAGAGTGTGGTTGGCATTAAATTGGTAAATAGGGAGAAATGGGTAACAAATTTATTTGAATACTTTGGGGACTACACTACACTAACCTAGCTATACACAATTAAGTTGGCACAAATAAAGGTAAACCACCATCAAATGACAAATGGTAATAAATTAATGATGATACAGCTAAATTGGTAAGATTGCAAAATGGGAGCAACTTTGGAACCAGGTAAAGTGTAAAAGGATAACGGAAACAACAAAAAGGAACAAATGGAATAATTGGAATCATTTATATTCTCTAATTGTTGCAAGAACAACTAGGTTCTTCTCAGCTTATTACTAGACCTAATGATAGGATTTTTAATTTCTTTTTGGTATATCAGTGTAAAATACAGTCAAAGTTTGTTCAATCCAACTAATCTAGTTAGACCAGGTGAAAAAAACATAGACAAACAAGAAAGAGGCAAAGAAAGAGCATAGGGATTGTACTGTTGATATATAGCAATCAGAAAGATTTAATTCATGATAATATAAAGTCTCTTTCCATAACATTTGTACACGACATTATGCACATGTTCTGCACCCTTCAGATCACACTCCAACTCCCTCACGGATCAACATCAGAAGGTAAAGGTTGAGATTTTTCAAATGTCAGTGCTTGTGTTAGTAATTTAATATTATATGGGGCAAGGAGAGTAAGAACTTAAACACTATTCTAAATAACTTGACATTCCATTTTGATAATTTATACCAATTAAAAGTATTTAAAATTCATCTTAAGTATCATAAAAGCAGTCATTACCTCATCAAGATCAATAGTTCCTTCGGAAACAATGCTGACACTTGATACAGCAGCATCATGGACATGATCATGATGATGGCCCTTGCGATGTTCTGTTAAGATAACAAAGCAGGGAAATGGCGGCTTGGTGAGTGATTTTTATAAAATCAATTATACTTAGACCCTTCATAGAAGTAATCAGAGAAAATAACAGCAAGTATGCACAGGGGAACAATACATACTCCGTATAAAAAAGAATACTTGAATATGATTTTAGGGAGTGCAGAACCATGATGTAGACATGTCTTGTTATCACATACAATTTCATTTGCATTTTGGTCTTCATTATTTATTGAATAAGCTTGCTCTAGCTGTCATGGTCCTGGAGTTCAGATATTGAGAACATACAGTGCCCAGTCACCCACCCTCGTCTTTTGGTGACAAGGATGCAAACCTTATGCAGATCAGGCCATTTCGGATCGAATATCAGAAATCCAAGATTTCATATACCAAAACTTTCAAATATCTAATACCCGAAAGGTTTGGATCGTGTATTTGGACAGCCGATAAATTAAAAAAATACAGAGTATAATTTTGATCGTATATCCGAAATCCAAGATTTCATATACCAAAACTTTCAAACATCCAATACCCGAAAGGTTTGGATCGTGTATTTGGATATCCGATAAATTAAAAATAATACAGAGTATAATTTTGTTAAAAAATTAGTTTTCATATATACAATAATCTTTTATCCTATATATATTGGGTACGGATATTCAAATACCCAAAAAAATCTGGAAATTATTCTTAGATTTTAAGATATCTGAAATTCCTAAATTCAATATCTGAGTTGGTATCTAGTATCCAATTTTTTGAATCAAATATACTAAAAGGTCAGATCGGAATCGGATCTGATTTTTTAACTTTCAGATAGTTATGCTAAGTGACAATATCATCAGAGATTATATACAAAAGTTTTTGGAGAGAGAGTTGGAAGGAGTTGATTCTCTTGAACCATGAGCATACACAACTGGAAGGAGCTTTGAACTACCGTTCATTATTTCCTACAGTAAATGAGTCCTTAGTGAAGCTTAGGAGCTAATTCTGCAGCACAAAAACAGAAAATAATGCCACACCAAGACAACAAGCAGAGAGCCCACGAAAAGCACGTCTTGGAAGCCTAAAAACATTAAAAAGGGTTGGATTCTAATGATAGAACTATTTATGGTTGCTTGTCACTTTTTTGTTGTCCAAACGCTTCACGGGGTCAGAACCATGCAAAAGTTTTGAATTGAGGAAAAGAGGTCAGTAGCACCTCCATAACGAAGTTGAATAGGATAGCCTAAAACTTTTTGTTGTTCCTATAACATACAATTTCATGATGTAGTTGAACAGTGTAACCTAAACTTTGGTCCTTTTAATCACTGAATTTCCCCCCTCTACTCTTTGTTTAGTCCGTTATGGTAGTTAAGTTCCATCATCCATCCAAAGTTCCAAACACTTGGCTTAAATAATTTGAACAATAGCTTTTGTTGGTTAATTCAACACCTCTTTTGGGTTCAACCCTTTCTTTTCCAAGTAATTGTTACAAAGACTAAGATAGTTTTTTATTCGATAGGACGGCAACACCGCAACATTAAATCAAATTTTTTTGACGCTGTTGTCAGGAATATATTGAACGACACACTGCCTTTATTTGATTGTTTGCTTGATTATTGTGCTCGTCACAACTGATGTTCACCTTAGTTGTACAAGCAAAACTTAAAGTCAGCACCCACCAGGCCACCACCTTCTCCCCAAGCTTTTGAAGGATTACGCCTATCTCGAGGCAATTGAGCTTTAGAGCGAAATTGCATTGCAAACAACAATGGAAAACAACTTTGTGAGTTTCTCACACACCTCACATGAATAAATTTGGTAAAGATGAGGGATATATTAATGAAAAAAGGCTTATGAACAAGGTACCATTTGAGAGCTGATAATAGTTCAACTAGTTGAAGTATACATTTAAGAACTGAGTCTTATGGCAGTGACTAAGTAGTGCTTAGATGCAATCATATTAAATCATTTTTACTTTACTAACATTCAAAATTTTCTTCACATGATTGTAGATTATTAATCTATAATCTGTCTGACTGTTCATCTAGAGACAAGTCCAATCATTTAATACCCGTGTTACGCACATTGCGCATGATTTTGGAATAATAAATCACACGTTTTTTCACTTTCTTTCTTTTGCAGATAAAAAAACAAATTCCAGTTATAAAAGATAGAGTCTAAAGACAAAAGAATTACTGACCATGTTCGTGATCATGCTTATGACTAACACACTGTGAATCATTTGGTGGAACAACAGATTCAACTCTGCGAAATACAAGAATTGTAATATCATGTTAACACCAAATTAAATAAATAATTATCAGAAATTAAGAGCATAAAAAACACTAATTGCAAATGCTGAAACCTCACCTGTCAAGATCATATCCTCCTATTCCTAAAACAAAATCAATGTCAACAACTCCATATTTGGCTTGCTTTATTTCCGCCATCGCATTTATGTTCTGCAGACCACAGTTCACTGTCATAAAATACTCCAGAACAGGGTGTTAAATTAAATTTTTTAATGATATCAAAGGGAAGGCCTTGAACAGTCTGTGCTGAAGAGAATCACACACAGAAACACAGTGAAGATCAACTACCGACTCCACTCAAATTATAAAAAAAAAAAAATATATATATATATATATGTACTTTTTGTCTTTTTTTGAAAGGAAAAAATATACTACATAATATTTTGAAGGCTAATATGGTATCCCAGAGTATTTTTACATTAAAAGAAACCATCAAAAGAGCTTGGATTACAACAGAATTCACAATAATAGCAGTAATTCCTAAAATGTTTTGGAACATTAACATATTTAGTGGCTTATTCATCATGCATCATCATACTTGCTAATACTAAAAGGTATCTATATAATATATTAAAAAGCGTCTTGAATCATGTCTACACGCCACGTGGCACCCTCTCAACCTATTTGAGGGATATCATTCAATATTGTCATATAATTAAAAGAAATATGAGTTGTATGAGATTTGAACTCATAATCTCAGTTAACCATTGAGCTATGACATGTTATATGTCTCTTTATTGCAATAAATAAATAAATAAATAAATAAATCATACGCAATGAATCAATAGAGATAGATACAAATCATGTTTTTATGCACAATTAATTTTCACACGTGCACAAAACTGTATATCCGGGGCACCGGCCAGGCCAAACATCTAGTTTGAGACAAAAACATGAAGCAACAATAGCTAATAAAGTGGAAAATAAGCTAGAGATGTTCTGTCTCTTCAGTCTACTATGTAAAATTAAGAAAACTATATAATGAGATTAAACCTTACCTTGATTTTCTTTGTCAAGACTTCTAAGTCAATGTCAGCAATTAAATCTGTCTGCAAAGCAATTACAATTTCACGAAAATAAAATGATTATGTCATTGAAGGATGAAAACATGTTAAGGTCATTGTACAAGTATGAAATGTTATAATGATATGCTAGAACAAAGAGGAAGTTATAGCTACTAAGTAGGTGGCTAATTTTAAAAAAAAAATACCTTATTCACAATGATTCTATCAGCATAAGCAACTTGTTCCACAGACTCATTCACAACAAACCGTGGTTTAACTTCATTTAAATGTTTCATGGCATGTTTTGAATCAACCATTGTTACAACTCCATCTAGCTTCACATACCGTGAGACCATCTCATCACTACCAAATGTCTCAATTACTGGGCCTGGTTTTGCAAGACCTGTTCAAATGAAATCAAAGATGTGGTTAAATGTTTAATCATAGAGGCCAGTCTCACATGTATAGTATATACTTGTAACTTCTCTCCCAGAAGTTTATGGCAGTATGGCTACAATCGCCACATATTATGCTCTATATTCAGGTGGCTAGTCTTGAGAGTTCACGTGCAGACTTCTTGAAACCGGAACCTGGGTGTCCCCATTTGGGCAAGTATCATCAAATGTTAGAGAAATGTATTGAAAGATTAAAGTTGAGTGAAAACTAAAATCATAGGTTTGTTATTGAAAAAGTTGTTTGTTAGTGCTTTTCAAAATACCTACATGGGATTCAAGCAATGAATAAAAAAGAAGGTCGAGAACTTTGGCAAAGTAATATTTATTATAAGCCTACAAGCACTATTAAAACATGTATTATAGAAACTAGTAATACATGTTTTTATCATAAATTTTCGGTAAAGGCATAAAGCTTTCTTTTAATGTGGGTATATGCTAGGGGATGGGCGGTAGACAAAAGCATTATCCAGCAAGTGCAGGCACAAGGCCGTAGGTTTTCTCCAGTAACTAAACAAGTGTTTCAAGAAATCAAATAAGTAGAAACAATACTATAGATCAAAGAATAATACCTCATTTTCTATGACAGCAATGCGCTTCCCGTGATCAGCAGTCAGGATATGATTAAGAAGAGTAGTCTGCCAAGCAATTCAGTGAGGTAAGCCTTCATTTCTAACCATCTCATCTCAATTAATTTAACCAAGGAAGCCGGTGATAATAGTAGCAGGGACACGACAATCCAAATCAGGGTATAATGATGACATTTTTCTTCCATTTTTGTATGAATATGGAGTTTTCGTATTTGGGTTTTTTATAATTTCACAATAACGAATCATTTTTGATGATGAAGCTTTCCAAAATATTAATTTCCCACCCATTTTTTGAGCTTTTTGCGAGTAATAGGTAAACCCTAGGAGGACGGGGAAAGGGTTTAAGGAATTCCCCAACAAAAATTAGTATATGTATTGCCAAAAACTTTCCACCCTACCTCTAAAGTCAAAATATGCAGCGGTTCGGAGTAAAAAGATAAGAAGGCCACATGTTATTTTTCACTTCTTTGAAAGAGGCCACATGAGGCACTACAAAAAATTTTTAGGGGCTATAACATGTGATATTATTCACTGTTTTTAAAATATGACAGACGATTAGTAAGAGGCTATTTTTCCTTTTCTGGAAGAGGCCATAAGAGGGATAATAATAGAGCCAAAATAAATCATGGGGAGTCCTAAGGTGGTGTATAGCACGTGGTAAAAAAACGAGGCGAAAATAAGACGGGGCCTACTGCAACCCATCCAAAGGCATCAATCAAGGATATTATTCACTGTTTTTAAAGGTTCCAGGGCCCCGGAAAAAAAAAAAAAAAAAAAAAAAAAAACTGTTAAATAATTTTCGAGGTGGCCTTATGGTCAAAATATACCAAGCAATTCAGGGTGAAAAGATCATAAAGGGATGATAACAAGGTTCTGTACGACTATACGGTTCTGTAAGAGATCTTTTTCTCATCTCCAGAAAAGGCCAAAAGAGGGATCACAAAAGGTTTTCAGGGGCCGAAATTGATCGCGGGGAGCCCTGAGGTGATCTATAGCATGTGGTAAAAAAAAGAGTCGAAAACAAGACGAAGCCCGGGACAGCCCCTTCGGAGACCTCAATTAAAGGTTAATTATTATCCACGTATTGTTTTTTGGAGTTTTGAGGTCTTGAAAAAACTATCAAAATTGGGTTGCGCGTATGGCCAAACTATGACCTTAGACCATGAGATCGATTTGGGTTAAGAAGGCCTTAAGAGGATTGAAAACAAGGTTCCAGACGGTTATCTGAAAAGCCTATATTCCCTTTTGCGAAAAGGTCATATGAAGGATAATTACATGTCTTTAGGGGCTGGAATCGATCTTAGGGCGTCCTGTGGTGGTCCATAGCACGTAATAAAAAAGCGGGGTGAAAATACGCAGGGCCTTGGACAGCTCCTCCATAGGCCTCAACCAAAGGCTATTATCCATTGTTTTTTTTTTTAGGTTACAGGGTTTCAACAAAAAAATTTGCTGAAAATTTTTCAAGGTGCCTATAAGGTCAAAATATGAACCCAAACCAAGCGATTTAGGGTGAAAAGGTCATAATAGGAATGACAACAATGTTTTAGACTGTTCCGTAAGATTCTATTTTTCCCTTCTCTGAAAAAAGGCCATAAGAGGTCTTTAGGGGCCAAAACCGATCGTGGGGTGTCTTATCACGGTTCATAGCACGTAGTAAAATATGGAGCAAAAGAATGACGGGGCCCGACACGGCCCCTCCAAAGGCCTAAAACAAAGGCTATAATCCACTATTTTTATAGGTTTTAGGGTCCTGAAAAAAATTTTAAAAAAATAAATAAAATAAACTTTCTAAATTTTTTTCAGGGTGCCCGTATGGTCAAAATATAAACCTAGACCAAGCAACACGAGGTGAAAAGGTCATAAGAGGGATGATAACAATGCTCTATACGATTCGGTAAGAGGATATTTTTCCTTCTCCGGAAAAGGCCATTAGAGGTATCTTAAGAGGTTTTTAGGGGGCGAAATCGATCGTGGGAGTCCTAAGATGGTCTATAGCACATGGTAAAAAAAAAATTCGAAATTAAGAGGGCGTCTGGGACAGCCCCTCCGGAGGTCTAAAACAAAGGCTATCATCCACTATTTTTTTAGGGTTCCGGAATTCAAGAAAAAGATTTGCTGAAAATATTCCAGGGTGCCTGTATGGTAAAAATATGAATCCAGACCAAACGATTCGAGGTAAAAGGTCATAAGAGGGATGATAACAAGGTTCTAGACGGTTCCGTAGGAGGTTGTTTTTCCCTTTTCCGAAAGATGGCATAAGAGGGATCATAAGTGGGTCTTTAATTAGAGGCCGAAATCAGTCGTAGAGAGTCCTAAGGTGCATGGTATATAGCAAGTGGTAAAAATATGAGGAGAAAATAAGGCGGGGATCGATGCAACCCTATAGAGGCAACAACAAAAGACTATTATCCACTATTTTTAAGGTTCTAGGGTCCCGAAAAACAAAATGTCAAAAAATTTCCAAGGTGCCTGTATGATCAAAATATGAAACTAGAAGAAGCGATTCGAGGTGAAAAGGTCATAAGAGAGATGATAACAAGGTTCTACACGGTTCCATAGACCTCAACCAAAGGCTATTATCCAACCTGATCACACAATTCAGTGTGAAAAGGTCATTAGAGGGATGATAACAAAGTTTTACACAATTTCGTAAGATGCTATTCTTCCCTTCTATGGAAGAGGCCATAAGAGGAATCATAAGAGGTCTTTAGGGGCTGAAACTGATTGTGGGGGACTCCTATGGTGGTCCATAGCACGTGGTAAAAAAAGGGCCAAAAAAATGACGGGGCCCGGCATGGCCCCTCAGAAGGCCTAAAACAAAAGCGATTTCGAGATATCGAAAAAAAATTTGCCGCTTTGGTGGTGCGGTATGGTCAAAATATGAACTCAAACAAAACGATTCGAGGTGAAAAGGTCATAAGAGGGATGATAACAAGGTTTTGGACAGTATTGTAGAAGGTTATTTTTCCCTTTTCGGAAGAGGCCATAAGATGGATCATAAGAGGTCTTTAGGAACCGAAATATATCATATGGAGTCTTAAGGTAGTCCATAGTACGTGGTAAAAAAAAACAAGGCGAAAATAAGATAGGGCCTGATGCAACCCCTTCAGATGCATCAACCAAAGACTATTATCCACGGTTTTTTGAGGTTCCAGGGTCTCAGAAAAAACTATCAAAAATATTCTAGGGTGCTCGTATGGTCAAAATATGAAACCAGTCCAAGCGATTCGAGGTGAAAATGTCATAAGAGGGATGATAATAAGGTTCTAAATGATTGCGTAAGAGGTTGTTTTTCCCTTTCCGGAAGAGGCAATAAGAGAGATCATGAAAGGTCTTTAGGGTCCGAATTGAAATTTGGAGAGTCCTGAGGCAGTCCATATAATGTGTTAAAAAATAAGGCGAAAATAAGACGGATCTCGGGACAGCCCCTTGGAGACCTCAATTAAAAAGCTGTTATCCACTGTTTTTTTGGGCTCCGGGGTTCAGGGTAAAAAATTGCCAAAAAATTTCTAGGGTGCCCGTATAGTGAAAATATGACCCTAGACCAAGAAATTTGGGTTGAAAAGGCCTTAGCTTGTTCAATCACAAGATATGACTAATACCAGCTCTGGGTGAAATAATGGAAAATTTGTTAGAAGAAACCTTTCCAAAATGAATATTTTGCCAACAGAAACCTTTTTTAAAAAAATTTGCCAAGCAAAACCATAAACTACTTTCTATTTTCAGATACAACCAAGGGCCTGTTTACTTCAGCTGAAAACAACTGAACTGAATTGAAAGTTTTTTTATGAAGGATTAATGAATAGAAAAATAAAAGATGAGTTGAACTGAACGGATTTTAAACTGAAGTAAACAAGTCCCAAGTAGTCATTATCCGATGTTGACCACACAATTCCGGCGTTGACTTAGTTCTTTCACCTAATTGCGCTCTCTCCCTTGGTTTCCCTCTTTCACCTTCCTCTTACCAAGCTTAGTTACCATCTTCTCTTCATTAATTATAATTCATCACCACCACCCACCCACCCACCCCCCAAAAAAAGAAAAAAACCACGTTCATCTTCTTCTGGGGTCATTGTTAGTCAACAAACACCACAATGAATTGCTCAAACCAATTGAATCCTAAAGTTCGAACATTATCAAACATAAATTCGAACTTATTTTGCTCAAAAAACTAAAATTTATAATCCAAGAAGTGAAAAAAAAACCAAAAATAACTTTGAACAAAATTAAACTAAAATTTGAACTTGGATACCAAAAATCGAAGTTCTAATTCCAGAATTTTCGAACCAAATTTCCCAAACCAAATTCGCCAAAATTTTAATTCAAATCCATTTTGGAAAAAAAAATCCCCAAAATCCATGTTTTTGAGCAAATCTCATCCAAAATCATAAGAAAAAGCGGTTATGGAGAAGGAGGTGACGGTTATGGTAGTGTGGAGGAAGTGAAGGTGGTAAGGGTGTTGGCGAAGGTGGTGGGTGGTATATGAGTGTTGGGAGGATTAAAAAAGAAAAGGTTTGCAAATATAACATATGAAGAGTGCAATTAAGCAAAAAATGATGGTCAACGCCTGAAAAACTAGAATTTGGTTTTAAATAGAATTAAGCAAAAAAAAAAAAGATGAGGTAATGCTCAACGTGGGAAAGATGTCATATAGGTTAAGGTTTCTCTTAGAAAAATAAAATTAAAAAGGTTTCTCTAGGCCAAAATTATTTTTAAAAGGTTTCTTCTAACTATTTTTTCTAAAATAATTTATAAAAAAATCATGTTGAAATTAGGTATACATACATTTTAAACTTCTAAAATCTAATGCAAATATATATTTTTAATTGTCCTAAAAATTTGGAAGTTAGTTTATTTAGGAGGGAATTCTAAGAGGGAAAATTGATTAAGGATCTGTTTACTTTAGCTTAAAATCCGTTCAATTCACTTCAACTCTTCTCTTATTTTGCTATTCACTAATCGTTCATAAAAAACTTTCAGTTAAATTCAACTCAGCTCGGTTCCGTTTGATTCAACTCAATTCAGTTCAGCTGTTTTCAATTGAAGTAAACATGCCCTAAGTGGTACGCGGTTTAGTAAATAGTATAGATTTACTACATAACGATGAACTATTTGACTGGATTAAAACTTCGGAGTAATTTAATTGAATTGGAATATACAACAAATTGATTGTTTGGTTCTTAAGTGAATTGAAATTTTGTAAAAAAATATATATAAATTTTACGTCAAAATTCTCATAAATTAAGTTGTTTCGTTGGCATTAATCAACTTAATTACATATCATGAGAATTGACAATAATGAACCAAGGACGATGAAGTTGGTAATTCAATTCCCACATTTTGAAGACATTAAGAATTCATAGTTTATTAGGCAACCAAACAATTATTTTAAGATAAAAAACATGAAAAATTTGAAATCCCTATGGAATTTAATGGCAACCAAACAAACATTAAATCTAATTGAAATAGATGAAAACAAATTAGATCTAATAGTCATTCTAATATGGAGGGTTTTAGAGTTTATTGAAGGTTTAAGAACATATTATAAGTTTCTGTCCTCTTCCCCATTACTTAGAAAAAGTGAGTTATTGGTTCGAGTACAAGATACATCGATGTATCATTGCCACATGAACAATTATTAGACATCCAACCCGTAATCTCAATAACCCAATTGTACGAGAGTTGTTGTACCAATTGAGCTATATCCCTTTGAACCAAGTGGAGCATGCATGGAGTTTGACGCTTCTTCAATTCTTATCTTTTTCCAGGCATAGCTGGTACATCCTAGAGTTGAACTCGAGACCTCCATGTGAAGTAATGATCATATTAGTATTAAAAAAAAAAAAAAAACAAGTTCACTAGTGGAGCTCAACTTTCTAAACATTTCAATGATAGCCATATATTTTTCAAAATCTCAGTGGTAACC
This sequence comes from Suaeda aralocaspica, assembly GCA_016808085.1. Classification (NCBI taxonomy): domain Eukaryota; kingdom Viridiplantae; phylum Streptophyta; class Magnoliopsida; order Caryophyllales; family Amaranthaceae; genus Suaeda; species Suaeda aralocaspica. The sequence goes on along the minus strand of PYUH01000107.1, from coordinate 3,081,438 downwards.
TAACTTTAATAAATTTACAATGGCCCTATAGTTATTTTATATCTTCAAATGTTACACTTTAAGGTTAGAATTTCAGTAATTAAATTAACGAACTAATGTAAGATTGAACCATGACTAATCCGTTATGATGAGTAAGCTTTCCCTTGCCAATTATTTTTGAATCTAGTTTAATTACGTTAAAAAATTCATCCAAAAATATATGCTTGGGTTTGATCAATTTTAAGTTTTCACATACCACAAGAGACAAAACTACCTACCTTGTTTTGTATACCCTTCGATCATCAATAGAGGGTGATTTGGTTCAACACGATTCACAACTAATTTTAAAAAGTGGTAACATTAGCTATACAGCTTTGAACATGTCTGGTGGAATGTATGCCTTTAAACGTTACAATTGATTCACAACTAATTATAAATTTTAACATACATACGTGTGTAATAATAAATAGATAGTATTATGTACTCCGTATATATTTTGTGGCCCTTTGTTTTATTTAGGACTTGTGCGATCACTCACCTTGTACAAACTTATAACCGCCCTTAAATGCCGGTCGATACCACCAAGAGTTGGTCAGTACGTAACTATATATATAAAATGGAGATCAATTAATCACTTGTATAGCTTGTATGTGAGTGATGACATGCATATACATCTATCAGACCATCAATATCATAACTAATAAAGTAAAATAAGTAATTAATTAGGAAACTAATCTTGTGATCAAATTCCTATTATCTTCTATAGGCAAGTAATTTGGCTTCAAGTTCAGTTCCACCATGTGCACCACCAAAATCATAACTATAGTTATTATTAGTACTACCATTGTTTAAGTTCAGTTGCAAGGAGCAATAATCAGCTGATGTAGCTTCATGCTTAATCTTCAACAGATCTCCCTTATGATCTTGCTGACTGCCTTCGGAGTTTCGATGATGATCAGGGTAATTAATCTGATCAAAAACTGATTTCATCTCCTTATCGGAGACATGTAGTCCATTAAACAATATACTTTTTTCTTGGTTACCTAGATTATTATTACTGCTTTTATTTTTACAATTATTATCAAAAGAAATGCCTTCTTGTGCTTTGCATAGTATGGCTTGTAAGTACTTTCCTTGTGCCTCTATTCTTGTTTGTAATCTCTGTTGAACCTGCCAATTGATCGAAATAGTAGGTTATGTATATAATTTAAGTATATATTTCTCTTTTTTAGTGTGTGTCACGTACCATATAAATAATATTTTTATGGTTCATATAAAATTTGAGAGATGAATTTGTACGTACCTCTAGTTGTTGTTGCAAGTTGCTTTGTATTTCAAATTGACACCTTAGTGCCTCCGATATCGGAACATCTCTATTCAATTCGATCATAAGCATATATGTTAGTTTCTAGTTCATACTCCCTCAATTTCAGTGTGCACAAGATATTGTGTATTTGTAACTTGTTTACTATGTACTAGCTTTGCATTTCAACTACGTTTTTTTTTTATAATGGTACATTCTCATATTGCACTTGTATAACAACTTTATTTGGTTTTGTACATACAACTAATAAAAAACTAATAAGTTATATATATAGTTCATAGTACCTAATCAAAGAATTTTTTTTTTTTTTTTTTTTTAATTAAAACTTTGAATGTTATGTATTGATGCATTTCATGCGATAAATTCGAAATGAAAGCTAAGGATTTTGAATGAAGCAGGCATTAATTAATAATTATTAGATGCATATATACATAGCCACATACCCTAAGTCATAATTTCCACTTGACGGACCGTTGTTTCCACTGGTACTCGCCTCGGCACAATGAAGACTGTATCTAGAGTATGAATTTCTGGGAACTTCATGACAATATAATTATAATAATAATAGTTATTATTATAGTCAGTACGTACATAGAAGATTAGAATTTGCAAGAGTGAGAGTTACGTTGAATATGTGAAGCTTACTATTAGAATCTGATTTTACATGAGAGCTACTTTGCTTCTTGGACTGCTGTCCTAACCTGTATTTCTAGACATATATATATATATATATATAAACCATTAAAAGGTTACGTTATTTTTCGAACATATATTAGAAATTGCTATGTACTACCTACTTTAAACAAAAAATTAAATAAAAAAAGAATTTCATCTTGAAAAATAAAAATCGAACTTTATGGGGCAAATGAGCATGAAAAACCTGTAAATGGCTCTTCAAATGGTACAATGTCAAACCTTTTAATCCCATCAACTTCAGCACAGATTTAGGTGTTGCTTCTGCATTTTTCACAATATTTCAGGCTTAATATCCGTGTTTTATATTAGTTGAAGAGGTATTATATTAATGTTCGCTTCATAAAATGAAATTTTTATCCATATATACAATAATTAAACAGTCAAAAAATATATTTTTCTCAACGACTTTATGAAAAATCCAACTAACATTCTTTTTAGTGAAAGGAAGTTTTACGATTACACTGTTACTTGTAGTAGGTAATAAAATTACTAGACATATAGCATGATTCAATCAAGTAGTACTCAATTTGATATATATATATATATATAAATCATAAGATTAGATTATATATTATTTGACGTCTAATTTATAAAGACATGCATGATGCATCATTCAGTTAAAGAAAATTTCGATCAAGTAGTAAATATATGTTGGCGACTTACTACTCTAGTTACATGCAATTTCATTCACGTGTTTTGATCAGACATTCACATGTTATATCTTACTTATCTATACTTGTTAAATGTTAATTCTCCTTGCATGATAAATGAAGATCGACACAACACTTATTACCTTCTCTTACGGAGTACATGTTTGTTGCACTACTTTGAATATATTACTATTAAATCCATGATTATTTCTTGATTAGGACAGGGTTAGAAGTTTAATTAAGTTTACGTGTGGACGTTAAATACTTAGTACTCCGTAGTAAATTAAACCACTGACCTAAAATTGTTGGTGTAGGCATTTTAATTTTACCCACTCCAGTTACAAATTGTCTTCTTGATTTTGGGTTAACACAGCAACTCCACTTCCATATATAATACCTTTTGTGGGGAAAATTAATCTTATTTAATTAAGTATCATGGTATCATCATTCATAGCCGAAAGATTATCGTTTCCTCTTAATTAAAGAATGTTTGGCTAAATTATTTGCTTGATTATAAGGTGCATAACACCACTACGTACACAACATGTTGCATTAGAACATACAGTCAGGTATATAGGATTCAATTTAGCAAAATTAGTGGTTGCTTATCTTTTTGGTGTCTAGAGATATACAAGACAATTGTTAAGAATCGAACCTATCCATTTATAAATATAATCTCTTAAAATCGGAAGGGATGTTTCTAACTAATAGAGCCATGTATTCGTCTCTCGTTAGACTTATTAGGATATAGAAATTAAATACGATATAATATGCAATTATGACCCCGAGTTAAGTTTAGTTTAATGTTTATTTACGTCCTTACTTGCTCATGATTTTTTGACCACCTACATTGATAATTCTCCTCTCTCATCTTCTCCGATTCCTACCAATACACTAAAGTGCAATCCAAAATTTAAAATTTAAGTTCTGTACATTGCAAACAACTTAATAATTGATCAATTGTTGCTTTGCAAGAGCTTCCTCGACATAATTGATATCACATGCATATATGAGCAGGTGTTACTTATAGACAAACAGTTAGTTGATGACCTCTTCTATTTAATGTTTTTTCTATGCTTCGCTTACTCTCTCTATTATCATATTTATAAATTAACTAAACTAACATGATTTGCTAGACTTAATTAGTTCTTTTGAACTGAAATTTATGGCACTTCAATTCAATTCAGTTTAGTTCAACTCTATTCAATTCAGTTTATCTCAGCTCCATTATAATTACTACGTACTTCATTCAGTCCACTTCAATTCAATTCAACTAACTTCAATTTAGTTTAGTTCAGCTCCTTTCGGCTCAGGTAAATTCAATTCAACTACGTTTCAGTCCAAGAGAACAGGGCCAAGAGCAAACAAAATTAATTTTGTAAATATATGTCGTATAATATGTATCTATATATCTATACTATAACTAAAGCAATAACCGTGACATTATCCTTATACATGTGTTAGCTTTTCATTAATATTTTCCCGTCCAAAACTTATATTGTTATCTTCTTGTGCAAACTTCTCCTCATACTGTATTTATGTAAATCTAATCATTATAATTTAATTTTTTACAAAAGTATTTAGGTTATTATAGTAATAATTTCTTGAAGACTATTCATTGATAATTAAATTATTCTATAAAACCTATTTTCACCTTTTCAAATTTACTTAGTATTCTTTATTATAAAATAATTACCATTTTTGTTCGTTAAAGTATATATAGAAAAATTTGAAAAAAAAAAGAAAATTTATTAGATTTTTGTAAAATGCACAATAATAAATAAATAGAGAAAAATAATTTAAGAAAAAACCTTACAATCACTAATCTTTCAAATAATTTAAATTTTAAGCCAGTAAATCTGTATGCTAGTGATATGACGTACAAGATTAATTATACGGAGCATAATTTATAGTTACTGTAAAAATAAAAAAAATCTACAATTTCTTTTATAAACAATTATATTATCTATATTTATTTTGCTTTTAATATTAAGCACAAAATTTTAAACTCGTAAGTTGTGTGAGTACTACCAGTTGTATCAATGAAAGATAAATGAAATAATAGGTTATATCTAAACTACAAAGAGCGAAGGTACTACGTTTCCAATTAATTAACTTGTGATTTCACAGTGCACTTTTAAATTAATGTAAAAAAATATGAAGACGGAATTAAAAGAGTTACATTGAAAAATCTTTAGCACAATTATCACTTATTACTAACAATATTAATTGAGGTGAGATATCACCATGCACTCATATATAAATTAGTATCATATTGGAAGGAAATGTGTTAGTCCCTAATTTTTATTTAGGAAGTAATTATAATCTTACGATTGATCTTATCACTAACCAGGTAACGACAATATATGATAGTACTGCATAGTAACTTATGTGTCTAGTGACCATACTTTCGACACAAATATAATAAAGTAAAACCTTACATATCTTAAATTAACAAATTAACATGCTAGTAACGAAAGAATAATTACAATTAATAATAATGCATGTCACATAATAATGGTCACAAAATTAAAGCCTAAAGTGGTAATTACAGAACTAGAAAGTAAAGTTCTTCTAATGAAGCAAATATCCAAGCAGCATATATAAACCTCAACAAATTTTTCATTCAAAATTTCATTTCACAATTCAAAAGGCGGTTAAAGAGAAAAAAAAAAAAGTAGTATTAAAGAGGAAGAAAAAAATAACGTACTATCAGGACCACCAAGCTTGGTAACAGCATCAACAAAACGTTCATGAAGATCAGGAGTCCAACGTAATCTTGGTTTAGGGTCTCTAGACATTAGAACCCCGCCTTCGAACGACGACGAAGACGAGTGGTGGTGGTGGTGGTGATAAGAAAACCCTCCTCCATCTCCGCTACCATATATTCCTCCCATGCCTCCATCCATTTTTCTTTTCTCTCTACTTAATTAGTATTTAACATCATACTATATATATTTATATTGTTAAGTTCTCATAAGTAGGCTTTGCTTAGCTCAGTATATATATAGTACTCCGTATTTTAATTAGTATGTGTTTTTTATATAAAAAAAACTATATATGCAGGTCTCATTGTCTCTCCTTATATATATTATCTAAATAGTATTTTTCTTTTTCTTTTTCTTTTTCCTTGGTTGATTATTTGAGTCCCCCAATCTTTAAGTAACATATAATTAAGAGGACAAAGAATTATTATTGGGGTGTACTTTTTTTATAATTAATTTGGTCGTCCAACTAAGCTATTATGGAATTGGAAGTCAATTGTAGGTATAAATTTTTATAAGCCTATATGGATTTTCACACATCCTTACCATGTTAGTTGTTCACTCCTACATAATAAGAATGAATTTGTATGTAAATATGTAGTGAATTAAAAGATACATATGCTAATAACGTTATATATATATATTACATGCAAGTATGTATATATAACCCGTTAAATGTACCTCTTTTCTGTTTAAATTTTTATTTCCATTATATTCTGGATATGAACTTAAACCCTTTTCATTTCATTAAGTTTGTTACACTTTTTTTATCCACAATTTTTAATGCACGTGTTTATACGTTATGATATACTACGGAGTACTAATTAACCTTTATAAGGAGTAATAAATTATAAAAAATTTCATAATATCTTTTACATCTAGATCAGATGATTATTATTATTATTATTATTATTTTGTAAAACATCTCATTTGACTATAATTTTTTGTATATAAGAATCTTTTATGTTAAAGTTTATGTCTCCCATTTATGTAATATTATTCCAAATTAAACAAACTCAATGAAATAGATGGAGTATCTCCTAACTCTAAAACAATTACTCATACGTAATATAAGTTTGCAATAACTTAGCAAGCAAATAACACATGATTAATTTCGAAAAGGAGTTTCTCTCGAAAACAGATGGACGAAAAAAGGTTTCAAAGTAGAACATGTTAACTTTGTAGCTTGTACTTTGCACTACAATTAATTAATGTTAAGAAAGAATTGATAATAAATTAAGATGGGGAATCGAAATCTTGTAAGATACATACTGACAACATAATATAAACTTATGTATGTATATACATGAATTTAACAGTGATGTTGCTTGGATATTGTACAAGATTCAGAGAACTGTAGTTGTATAAGTTGTAACGAAGACAAATTCTGATTTGTTAATTCAATTTATTAAAAAAATAAGTAATTAGTGAAGGAAGATTGATTGTTCAATTATTATATGTTTAATTGACCGACAACGTCATGACTCATGATTACTTGAGAAGTAACCATGCATTAATAAGGATTTGAGGTTGTGGAGAAGTGGTAATTATTTTTATTAAGGTTGTTTCTTTAGTTATTATTATTATTATTATTATTATTATTATTATTATTATTATTATTATTATTATTATTATTATTATTATTATTATTATTATTATTGCATCATTGACCATCCTTTTTTTGTCCATTATGCATGTATTCATGATTTAGAATTTGGATAGCTTGAAATGATTATTGTGGGAACACAAGCTTACAACTTTCTTCATTATGATTCATTATTATTATAACTAATTAATCTTTATAACTTTAATATGGGGTATTTCTAAACATTATATAATGCATCAACATTCAACAATTTGAGGTCATCTTGTATGGAACACCCAATATACTTGATATAGTTGCATTGTGACTTTGAAGTCATAGGTTTGATTTCAATATAATCTACCCCTAGCTAGAGTTCTTACATATGTTGCTACTATACGCAGTTATGCACGAATACATTAGCGCACATGGTGAGTACGGATGACACTATTAGGTCTCAAAAATATGAATTCAAAATGTAAAATTTCTAGTATCTAACTGTTAGATGTTATAGTTTCGCATCTAACAGGTTAATTTGGTAAATATAATCAATGTTGAAGGTCAATATATAAGATGTATACATATAATAATAGTGTACATATATATAGTATTTGTATACGTGTACTATTAATAGCCCTCAAAATTATCTATATTTACCATATTAGCTTGTAATTTGCATCTAACAGTTAGATACTAGAAATCCCTCATTCAAAATTGTTCTTGTTTCGATTCAAACTAGATCTATGTTTCCAATAGGGGTGTGCAAGATTTTACGGTTCCGAATTTCCGGTCCGAAATTTTCCGATTCCGTTCCGAAAAATCGGAATTCCGATTAAGATTTTTGAAAACCGGAAAAACCGGATCGGATATCCGGTTTTTTAAACCGGAAACCGGACCGGATACGGAATGGATTTTTAAAAAATCGGATTCCGGATTTTTAAGGAAAACAAAATCCGGAATTCCGGTTTTCCGGATTTTTCCGGATTTTTCCGGATTTCCGATCCGGTTTTTAAGGGTATATGTGTAAATTTTAGAGAAAATTCTAGTATATAATTCGGAACCGGATATCCGGATTTCCGATCCGGTTTTTCCGGATATCCGAATTTCCGGAATTCCGGTTTTTCCGGAACGGATACGGAATCAATTTTGTTGGTTCCGAAAATCCGGATATCCGAATTTCCGGATCGGAAAATTTCCGATTTCCGGTTTTGCACACCCCTAGTTTCCAAATGCCAATCATACTTGAACCAATTATGGTTTAAGACTCATTGGGTCCAAATCATTTCCTAGTCCGAGTATTAACGTTTTTCACGTACTCAGCCCTATTCCACATTTCTAATGAATTAGCCTAGACAGTTGGTTTAATTGGTTACTAGCTAGATTACTACTCCGGGGTAGTATTTTATTCACGTGATGCACGTGATGCGTGCAATGATATAGAAATGTTTTAAATTGATTTAAAAATGAGAAATTTTTAGTTTCTAACTGTTAATTAATTAAAAAATTACAAAAAGTTGTAGCATTGATTGAATAATAAAAAAATGATATCACAAATTAAATAGTTCATCCCATGAACATATCTATACAAATTATTTAAAAAAAAACAAAAAAAAAAGAGAACAAGTTTTTTTTTTTTTTTTAAATGTTTATAAGAAAGTTTTCTTAAATAATAATTAATTTTATTACATGTTAATAGGATTAAAATAAGTAAGTTATTGATTTGTTTACTTAACTTAATTAAATAGTGTTAGTAATGGCTGCAATATATAGTGTAAACTAGAGTAATGTGAAGGGTATTTTGGCCTGGCCTTCATGGTAGCTAGAGATGTCATTGGGACGTGTCGCGATGGATTTTGTCATTCCTATAATCATCCTTATACTAGGTCTAGAAGTCATGCTTATCTCCGTCCCACTAGACATAAAAGTAAAACCATCTACACCATATCATTAGCGTGGGCATCCCATCCCAATCTCGTCACAACTTTCCCCACCCCACTGTCCACTAAATCCTCATGATTAGGGATGACAGTTCAGGCCGAGTCCGATCCTACTCCGCTCTGATCCGAGGAAAAAATCCGCCTCCGAATTCGCATTAAAATAATCCGCTTCCGACTCCGCCAAAAAAATCCGCCTCCGAATCCGTTTAAATAATCCGACTACAATCGGAGGCGGAGCCGGATCCTACATAATCCGATCCGAGTCTGACCCGTTGCCATCCCTACCCATGATAAGTAGCCAAATCCTCTTTCACATTATAAAATAATAATCCTATAAAAAAATTGTCAAAAACTAGATAAATATAATTAAGTAAATGTTTTATATCTAGCTTGAATCGATAAAAAGTAGACAGAAATATATATTAATTAGTATAAGTCCAATTTTTAAGGTATAATAGTGTAAATAAAAGTAAAAGGTTGATAAAAAAATATACTAAGTATAAATTAGTAAAATTAATTGTGAGTGGAGTGGGGTGGGTTAGGCGGAGTAGAGATGGGGTGGGTATAACTTAAAATACACCTTCATCCTCATCACTACAATGAGCACAAATTTTATCCTCAGCTCACCCCATTCTATCAAACATAGACTCATCCTCACCCAACTTGGGTGAGGATAAGGCAAGTCTTTTAATTCACCTGCATGCCCTTTTGAAATCTCTATTTACCTGAATTTCACAACCCCATGACTTGGCTTATATTAAAAAAAAAAAATTGAAACAAGATCTTGATCTAGTAGGGTCCTCAATCCTCATTCTTCTATTATCATAAAAAAAAAAAAAAATTTAGACATATATATATATATATATATAGGGATTAAATCCTAAACCTAAAATAATACGGAGAAAATAAAATATTTGTGTCATCTCTCTGTCATTTTTTTTTTTTTTTTTTTTNTTTTTAATTTTTTTTTTTTTTTTTTTTTATTTTTGGTGGTAAAATGTGTTATTTCTTTTACTTGCAAAAATTGTTTAGTTATAATTAATATTGTTTTTTTTTTATTTTTTTATCTCACATATGAGTTAGGGATAATAATTTATAACTTTATATGATGAGTTGGTTCCACTTTGCACATGCATATATAGTAATAATAAGATTAACAATAACCATGTCTTCAATCCCCAAATTAAATAAACTGAAGTCTGCTACTAGCTAGTCGAAAAGTAGAACAAAAATAGAAAAGTAATTGAAGAGAAAGCTAAGAAAGAAAATGTAGAGGGAAAAGTGGCGAAGTATACGTAGGAAAGGGAATTGCATAATGAATGATAGATCAATGACAGTAATATATATATATATATATATATATATATATGTAGATATGATCAAAGGGAGCAACAAGCAATGCACATGTTGACTTGTCCATACTTATTCTCCGATCCTGCTCCATCTATCATTTGACATAATACGTTATCGATCAAACTTTCCAGTCTCAGGTGAATCAGACGGTCCACATTCTAATTTAAAGTAAGATCCATCTCACTATCATATCAAAGGGTTTACATTTCCATCATTTGATATACATACCACTATAAAAAAGAAACATCATGGCTTACTTGTTTTTTTTTTTTTTTTTTTTTTTTTTTTTTGGAATATTATATAAAAAGTCAAAAATTGAAAAGGACAAAACTATAATATTACATTTAGGCACTGAATAATTAATTTCTTAATATATATTTTTATTATTATTGTGATGCATTGTTATTTTAGGATGGAATATTTGGAGATAGCACATGATATTAGTACTACGACTGATTGGGCTCGTAGACGGTGACCACATGTTACCCGCGGAGGTTGTTGGAGGAAACATCTATGGTTCTTTACTTCTTTTAATATATGCTTTTCAACTCTTTGAATTAGCAGGCTACCGATTTGGAGTATGTATCATTCATTCGGATATCTGATTTGTTTTTTTTTGGATCAACATATTTATTATTATTCGTTCCCATTTCAAATAAAATCGGACTTTAGTTTTCGAATAATATCTATATTAATCGATCAAGAAACTCGATTCTGGCTTCCTTCATTTAAAAAAAATATTATTTTGTTATTCTTCACTAATTGCTTATAACTTTCAATGTCTTTTTTGATAAGTTTGAGGCTTTATAACACATACAGAGTACCATTGTTACAAACAACACATCTTTTACTCCGTTTCTTTAAGTTAACTTAAATTTTTTTTTTGTGAGAGAAAAAAGTCAAAGCATAAAAAATTCTAAGGAACGAAAAGAGTAGATTTCAAACTACCTTTTAGGTCATTAAAAAATTAAATGACCATTTTTATAGCTTTAGCTTTTAGTATACCTCTTTTTACCTGCTACATCAATGAGCTTTTTAGCATACCCCTAATTAGAGTCCAAATTTTATTGACAATGAGGAGGGATAGCTCAGTTATTTATAACTTCTTCTCCTGTAGTAGGAGATCCTGATATCAATCTCACCATTCACCCTTCTAGTTCTTTGGCACCAAATAAAAAAATCCAAATCTTCTACTATATCTCATATTTTATGTACCACATATAATGTATCAATTTCTCAATTAATCTTATTGGTTCATTTTAAAACAAGCGTCCGTTAGTTTTTAATTTAAAGATTAAAATTTAATATCGACAACAAATCAATTCAAAATAGTGGCATACAATTATACAGGTGGTACACAAAAAATACAACAAATTTTGACTCCCTTAGTTGCCAATTCAATTTCCCTCATTTCCTTTAGAGAGTATTTCGTTATTTCTTCATTGCCATTTTTCACAAGCAGCGTTTTAAGTAATCATCCATCCGAGTATATTCAACCTCAGGATAGAGTTTTGAAGCCTCTTCATCATTCTCAACATCACTAAGAATCTGTTTACTTCAGCTTAAAATCAGTTCAGTTCAGTTCAGCTTAACTCAGCTAAGCTCTGTTTAGTTCAGTTCAACTCTTCTCTTCTTTTATTTTGCTACTCATTAATCCTTAATAAAAACTTTCAATTTAATTTAGTTCAGCTCCAATCAGTTCAGTTCAATTCAATTTAATTCAGTTGAAGTAAACATGCCCTAAATAGATGGATCAGATTTAAACTTTTGCCATAATATATATATATATGGTATCATCAACAAGAATAGGTGAATTAAATGGGGCATATAGAGATGATACCTTGACATTTCCAGCTTCCTTAATGGCCTGAATAAGCTTGATTGAGGGGCCACATTCATGGTTGAGATGACAACATTAACGAGCTTCACAGCCTCAATGAGGCATTGGTGATCATAAAATGAGCCTTCAACGAGGCAAACTCCGTCCTTATTAAAGGAGAGGAGCATATGAAGTTTATTAGAGTCTAATCCAATGTTATTTCATTGAAGGATGACATAAGTTTCATGCCTTTCTGCTAAACATAAGTTAAAATCCTTCTGCCTATATCTATATATGTGATCTGTTCCTCCTACTACAAGTTTCTTACTCTTTCCCATTATTGCTGGTACCTTGCTACTAGTTATCACCTCTAATTTATATGCATCCACCCTCTAATTTTCACCCCTAATATTCTACACGTTGAAAATAAATTTTCATATTCAGTCAATTAGTAAAGTCATTTCGCCCTTTTCACAAAAAAAATATATAAAAAAAAGCAAAAATGAAGTCATTTACTATTAGTAAGGGCGTGTTTACTTCAATTGAAAACAACATAATTGAAAGTTTTTTTTATGAAGGATCAATGAATAGCAAAACAAGAGAAGAGCTGAGCTGTGTTGAACTGAACGAACTTGAAATTGAAGCAAATAGGCCCTAATTGATATGTAGTGAGAGATGACTCAAGTCATTTAGTAAAAGCTTCTAACTACCTGCTTGATCTTGTAGCTCCCAATCACCGAAGTAGAATTTAGTAACTGACATGACAAAAAAGAATTATTGTTTGGGTTTGGCTCATTTTCATTTTCAATGTTTAAGCTCATCTTGTTTAAACTTGTTTATTTTTGAAGCTCAAGTCTAATTTATTAGTAAACGAGCTCATATTTTTTAATCATCTTATTGCTAAATATTAGGGATGTAAACTAGTAAAAACAATAGATTCATTAGCTAAATGAGTTGTTTGCGAGTCTTTATAAATTGAACAATAAGTTGTTCGAGTAAAACTAATTTATTAATCAAGGTTCGAAATATTATTTAGACGCGTTTATTCGTATAAGACCGAGATTGTTTACGAGGACATTAGTTTGTTAACAATTTGACATCTGTACTAATTTTTAGTCATGTTTATTCCTATCCCATATACTAAACGGGAGGAGTATATTATAGGTTAGGCTGGAGTAGCGTCAAGTACGGAGTACTATAGTATGCCCCTCGGAACTCACTAAATCACTCCGCAATCTTTTAACAGATAATATAGACCGTTAAATCGTTAATACTTCCCTCAAAACCCCCCAAACCTTACTATAATCCTGGTACACAATGCCGTTATCGGGCGCCAAAATCAGTACACCCGCAATTTTATTCCCAACAGTAAGTTTTCATTTCAATTTCTTTCAATAAATTCGAAAATTGAGGTTTAATACTGATAAATAAATTTTGCTTCATAATTAGGTAAGAATTTCCCCATTCTTTGAGGCTAATTACTACTACAGCAAAAATAAATTGAGGTCGAAAAATGGAATTTCGAATTTGAAGCTGAAAACAAGCTATTATATTCATCATCAAAATTATAAGTATGATCGTCTTAATTTTGTAACTTATGCTTCCGATGTTGTCGTTTCTGATGCTCAATTTCCTGCTGATTACTCTGAGCTTCTTGGTCAAGTAATTGATTCTTTTCAATTTCTAGGTTTTTGTATGTTGTTGCAAGTTATTTGTTTATCATAAGCTGCAATTTGTAAACATGGATAAATAGTTTTTCAAATTAAGTGATGTGACCTATTTTGGACAAGTCTGGGAAAAAGCTGTGCCCGTGCCCGTGCCCGTGCCCGTTGTACAAAGCTCTCGGTGTAATTGTATATACGAAACAATTTTATATATAGGGTTCAAGCACTTGACCAATTTTGCACAGTACAACTACCGATATCTTTAAACATGTGATGGCTCAAGTGGCTGAATTACCGTTATCTTTTACGTTAGCACTTGACAAACAGAATATATTTTTCAACATCTTATTCATTCATTTATCATCAATTTGTCGGAACAGTCTATGTTGCTTTCTAATCCTCTAGTCCATGGACCTTAATTAAGAGACTAGCCTTGTCGTGGGCACACTTGCACCATAATGAGGATTCGTGTGGCTTTTCTAGCAATTTGGCTATCTGGTTTTCCTTATGTTGTTGATTTTCATAGTTGCAGTAAGGAGGGATAGTGTTCCTTCCTTTCTAACTCCTTACATTAGAGATCATTCACAGAAACTTGTGTTGTGTCACAGCGTGCAATATCATTCTATGTGCCATACACTATACAGCCGCATGTTCTCAGCAACCATAATAAGTCTGATGTTAGCTGTGGCACTTATAATGACCAAGGTATGAGGAGACAAGCCGGACTTCTGAAAACCCTGACTACTTACCTACATCCATCTAGTTTATTGAAAGAAAGAGCTGTCCTGATTTGGTTGATGTTAGCTTGTTGACCACGCAGCTAAGAAACACTCCAGACACCTTGCCTATATGCTTAAATTAGTTTATACTTTATACAAGTACTTCCTGCTCGTAAAATGCAAATGGAGTCCACGAAAGACACATTGCTGCACTCTGTCATTAAGTCAGTGCATTTTCTACCCCTTAATTAACAATAGCGCAATGAACCCATAATGCAACTAAATCCCTGTAGTTGTAATTTTACTACTCATGGTTAGTATACAGCCAATACTTAGTCAATGTAAATCCCTTGACCGAAGTTCTGGTCCTAGACCTTTGCATAGATCCTCAGCTATAAACATACCTGAAATTGAAATTTACACACAGTATGAGGTTTCAGCTTCTCGTGGCAGGAAGGACTTCATTGTCAATATCTTGCGCCATCACCTTTTTTGATAACTGTATTTACAGCCTGAGAGTTTGGCTTCAGTGGTGCATTAAGGCCAACTTTGAGTGTTAATGTGACTATTAAAGCTTTAATTGTGCTAGCTGCTTTGGTACTGCATTTGATGTCTCATACTATCCAACTTTATCTACACTTGGCTTGGTTCAAATCCTTGTTTTAAACCATATCATCGCTTTCTTTTCTTTTCTTTTCTTTTTTCTTTTTTTTTTTTTGTTTTTCCTGAAGGCAATCTGATATCTCTTCTCGTACAAGCTAAAGTTCCTGGATGTTGTCAATTAGCTATTCAATTCTCTCACCTCCATTTTCTGTCTGCATATGTGATTAATTTACAGGCAAAAGGAGCGACTGAATCAGCAATGAAGGATGATATACAGTTGATGGTTAGTGTGTTCTTTAGTGTTCCACATCATTTTTTATTTCAACCGCATCTTCTCTGACAGAAATTTTATGCAGGAGGTTGAGTTCCCAACTTCTGGATTACAGTCTGTGCCAGGTTCTAAAAACATGCTTTATTTGGATGCTCCTCTACCCTTCTTTCCCAACCCTTGTATTCATAGATTACTCTAGATGCGTTAGTTACAATGATACTGTTACTGTGATCTCAATTTCAGGTGATGGCGAAGGTGGGACAGAAATGACTGAAAGCATGCAGTTAATTCGAGAATTCTGTGACCGACTTGTCACTCCAGAAAAGGCTTCTCGGACCAGGATAGTATGAATGTTTCTGGAAAGTTATATGTAGTCTTCTCTCTTAATAATGGTTGAAGTCTGTTTTACTTGGTTATCAATGGGTATATTTCATGTTAGCACTTGTTGAAAGAAACATCTCAACATTCCCACAAGATTATAATAAGGCAATTGTTAAAAGAAACATTTTTTTATGTACATATTGGAGAAACTTAATTTGGCACAAGCAATCAAGGCTTATAGGTCTTGGTATGAAACCTTATAGTTCAATATTCCTAATTGCTTAGATCTAGATGGACTTATTGAGGTGGGGTTGATAATATGATAAGGATGAAGAAATCATGCTGAAGATGGAAAAAAATGAAATGAAAGAAAAGGCAATAATAGCTTTGATCACAATCGGAACTGTTTGATAGATAGTTGTAGTATGAACTATGAACATGAACACCTAAATTTTTATCTAGCCTAGATGCTTTTGGACCTTCAAGTATGTTTAATTTTTGTAATTTCTTAACATGATATGTACTGATCTATGACACACTGATGGAATTATGCTTATGAATAAACCATATTGAACATGGAAGAATATAAAAATTACAGAAAAGGCGATAATGATTTTGAACATATCAACAAATTCAGAACTGGCTGATGGATAGCTGTAGGATGAACATCTATTTTTTTTCCTTCAAGAAGATTAATTAAAAGACGCTGAAGCTCTTTTTTGAATTGAATAGCTGCTGTTTGTTGTGTAGAATGACATTTTTGGTACAACCTTAACCTTTTCTTCAATTCTTGCAGTTTTTCCCAGAAGCCAGTGAAGTGAAGTTTGCTAAAACATCTGTATTTGAGGGGGTTTCATTTAAATTAGATTACCTAACAAAACCTTCCTTTTTGGAGGATTTTGGCTTAGGCACAAAAGTCAAAATGGCTGACCGTGTACGGCCAGAAGATGAGCTTTTCCTTGTTGCTTATCCATACTTCAATGTCAATGGTACTTCTGGCACCATTTCATCACATTTGCTCCAATTTAACAAAAATTGTGTTCTGATATCTCTTTGATTATTTTGAATGTAGAAATGATTGTTGTTGAAGAACTTTATAACAAAGCAGTTGCCAACACAACAAGAAAATTGATTGTTTTCAACGGAGAACTGGATCGAATAAGATCTGGATGTATCCTTTCTTCACATGAAAATATTCTATGTTTGTTCCATATTTCATTAGCATCTATGTGAGTTCCTCATTTCTACAGTACCTCCTTTCTTCACATAAGAATATCTATGTTACTTCCACAATTTACTAGAATCTATGTCAGGTCCTCAGTTTTATACTCCGTATTAACTATGCTAGATCCTTGACTCTTTGACATCAATAGCCTAATGTAGGTTGTTTTTTTTTGATGAAATAATGTAGCGTTGTTAAGCATTGATTAAACTCACTGTTTTCCTTACTTAGGAGCCTTAGACTATCCTTCATTCTTTTATCCGAAGTTGGCCTCACTTACTAAGACACTGTTGCCAAAAATGGAGACTGTGTATTACATACATAATTTTAAAGGGCAAAATGGTGGAACCCTTTTCAGGTCAGCACTTGGTTACCAAACACTGCATTCCAGTGGTGTAGTTGTNCTTAATTTGGCACAAGCAATCAAGGCTTATAGGTCTTGGTATGAAACCTTATAGTTCAATATTCCTAATTGCTTAGATCTAGATGGACTTATTGAGGTGGGGTTGATAATATGATAAGGATGAAGAAATCATGCTGAAGATGGAAAAAAATGAAATGAAAGAAAAGGCAATAATAGCTTTGATCACAATCGGAACTGTTTGATAGATAGTTGTAGTATGAACTATGAACATGAACACCTAAATTTTTATCTAGCCTAGATGCTTTTGGACCTTCAAGTATGTTTAATTTTTGTAATTTCTTAACATGATATGTACTGATCTATGACACACTGATGGAATTATGCTTATGAATAAACCATATTGAACATGGAAGAATATAAAAATTACAGAAAAGGCGATAATGATTTTGAACATATCAACAAATTCAGAACTGGCTGATGGATAGCTGTAGGATGAACATCTATTTTTTTTCCTTCAAGAAGATTAATTAAAAGACGCTGAAGCTCTTTTTTGAATTGAATAGCTGCTGTTTGTTGTGTAGAATGACATTTTTGGTACAACCTTAACCTTTTCTTCAATTCTTGCAGTTTTTCCCAGAAGCCAGTGAAGTGAAGTTTGCTAAAACATCTGTATTTGAGGGGGTTTCATTTAAATTAGATTACCTAACAAAACCTTCCTTTTTGGAGGATTTTGGCTTAGGCACAAAAGTCAAAATGGCTGACCGTGTACGGCCAGAAGATGAGCTTTTCCTTGTTGCTTATCCATACTTCAATGTCAATGGTACTTCTGGCACCATTTCATCACATTTGCTCCAATTTAACAAAAATTGTGTTCTGATATCTCTTTGATTATTTTGAATGTAGAAATGATTGTTGTTGAAGAACTTTATAACAAAGCAGTTGCCAACACAACAAGAAAATTGATTGTTTTCAACGGAGAACTGGATCGAATAAGATCTGGATGTATCCTTTCTTCACATGAAAATATTCTATGTTTGTTCCATATTTCATTAGCATCTATGTGAGTTCCTCATTTCTACAGTACCTCCTTTCTTCACATAAGAATATCTATGTTACTTCCACAATTTACTAGAATCTATGTCAGGTCCTCAGTTTTATACTCCGTATTAACTATGCTAGATCCTTGACTCTTTGACATCAATAGCCTAATGTAGGTTGTTTTTTTTTGATGAAATAATGTAGCGTTGTTAAGCATTGATTAAACTCACTGTTTTCCTTACTTAGGAGCCTTAGACTATCCTTCATTCTTTTATCCGAAGTTGGCCTCACTTACTAAGACACTGTTGCCAAAAATGGAGACTGTGTATTACATACATAATTTTAAAGGGCAAAATGGTGGAACCCTTTTCAGGTCAGCACTTGGTTACCAAACACTGCATTCCAGTGGTTTAGTTGTAGATATATAGTAATAAGTTCTGAATTTCTCCTAAAGGGCTGGTTTTTTTTTTTTTTTTCTTTTTTTTTTGCATCATCAAGTTTAACGGAACCTATCATTGCAGATGTTATCCCGGGCCTTGGCAGGTGCTAAGAAGGTTGGGTAATACGTATGCTTGTGTACATCAGCAAGAAACTATGCCACCCTTGAAGGAAGTTGCCTTAGACATCCTTCCATCAGCTTGATCGTCATTGAAACTTTTGTTTTCATATGTTGGGTATTTTGATTGTAAATCCCAGGTATGTATTAAACTGAATAATTTACTCCAAACTTCATAACTTTAAATATAATTACTTCTATTTATTGCTGCTGTATATTGGCTCAGTAATTTCTTTTTCATGTAAGTTCTCGTGCAACTTTGCCAAAGTACGAAGTATATTGTTGATCCTTCCATGTTCTGGATTATATGGACTCGACTCAAACCTATGTTGTTCACATATCTACACAATAATGATTATCATGATGTGATTTAGCACCACTCAAGGAAATAATATAATGTTTTTAGTACTTACTACATTGGCAAACCATAAATTCACTTATGCAGCCATTACTTTTAGGCTCTGTTTGTTTGTTTTGGAGGAATACACTTTCCCATTATTTTTACATTTTCCTTTGTTTGTTTGGCTAAGAGATGAAAATCAATTTTGTCAAAGGTGAAAAACTTCTCTTTAAAAAAGAAAACCCATTTTCCTTTTGTAAACAAGGTATGTCACATTTTCTTCGTATTCCTTATTCTTCTATTCCTTTCCCTATATCTTTCTGCCTCTTTCCTTTCAATTTCTTATTTCTATATGAGTTTTCTTCCATCAAAATAAAGGAAAACTTCTTTTACTATTTGTTCCATTGAAAAGTATTTTCCATCAAAACAAACGGAGCATAAAAGGAAAAAGGGATTCCTACGATAAAAGGGTATTTGCTGAAATGGACAAATAAGGTTATGTGTATGAACGTGTGAAATTAAGCTTGTAACAGCTAAAACAATATGGACAATTGGTTTACAAAGTAAGGTTATACTTTTATGTATAACTGAGTTAAGTGTATGTATGAATGTGAGTTTCTCTTATAAATAGGTGATCAAATCATGTGACCGACCACAGACAAGACTTGCTCTTTGATTTTCTCGACCGACAAACACCCAATATTATCATGTTGGATATTCATTGAACACTAGTTATTTAGAAAATCAAACATTAGATTACTATTTCACCAATTCATTGATGTTTGTTGAGCAGTGTCTACTGAGGAGGTGAGTTTTATAAGCATGCTCTATTGGCATTTCCAAAACTCCGACAAACACTAACTTGCTCAAAATTATCTCTTGTCTGAAAGCCTACATCATTGCACTAGTACTCCAAATCCTGCTACCCTCTTCCACAGCAACTTTGCAATCTCCTGTTGGAATTTTCAAACAATGCCTCAACCTCAATTCCGAGCTTCCTATCTCATTTTCAAACACCTTTTTCACTCTAAAAACTCCATCCTTTACGTCTGTTTTAAACTCTTCTGTCATGAACTTCAGGTATCTGTTGCCTTCAGTACAAAAACCTTTACTAATATTCTATCCTACGCAAGATTCCCATATCCAAGCAGTTGTTATATGCTCGAAGAAGCTTAGGATTCACCTTAGAATCTGCAGTGGAGGTCATGATTACGAAGGTGTCTCTTATGCATCTGAAATCGAACATCCTTTTATTATTCTAGACTTAGCCAAGTTACGAAACATCAGCATTGACATAGAGCAAGAAACTGCTTGGGTTGAAGCAGGTGCCACAATTGGTGACTTCTATTACAAAATTGCTGAAAAGAGTAGAATTCATGGTTTTCCTGCAGGTATATTTACTACTTTAGGCATAGGCGGGCATATTACAGGAGGAGCATATGGTTCCATGCTAAGAAAGTTTGGGCTTGGAGCTGATAATGCTATCGATGCTCGGATCATTAATGTGAATGGTCGGGTTCTTGGCCGAAGATCCATGGGAGAAGATCTTTTTTGGGCGATTAGAGGAGGTGCAGGAGGTAGTTTTGGAGTCATTGTTGCTTGGAATTTGGAAACTTAAGTTAGTTCGCATACCACCTGTTGATATCAGGGTCTTTGATAAATGGCAATATATATGTGATAAGGTTGATGAAAATCTCTTGGTTAAAGTCACAATGATGGCGACGAATCCTGATGAAGAGGGCAGAAGAAGTGTGACAATAAAATACCAAGATCTGTTCCTAGGTGTAGCCAGTAGAGTGATTCGAATCATGAGACGCAAGTTTCCAGAATTGGGTGTTTCGACCAGTGATTGTCGAGAAATGAGGTGGATTGATTTAGTAGTATATATGGGTGGATACTCAGATGGAACATCTATTGACATATTACTTGAGGCTAGGTCTTATTTTAGGGCATACTTCAAAGCAAAATCTGATTTTGTAAGGAAGCCAATTTCTGCAAGTGCAATTACAGAGATTTGGAAAAGGCTGAAACAAGATAATGGTGCTTTAATATTCACTCCATATGGTGGAATGATGAACAATATTGCAGAATCTACAATCCCTTTCCCTCATAGGAAGGGTAATGTTTACATGATCCAATACTCATCGGTTTGGCAAGATGGGAAAAAGAGTGATAAAATGCATATGAAATGGGTTATAGATATGTATAAGTTCATGGAGCCTTATGTCAGTAAGAATCCAAGAATCGCGTATGCAAATTACAGGGACTTTGACTTGGGCGTAAATGAGAAGGGTAACACAAGCTTTAAGAAAGCAGGTGCTTGGGGTTATAAGTACTTTAAGGGAAAGTTCAAGAAATTGGTTCATATCAAGACTAAAATTGATCCTGGAAATTTTTTCCAACATGAACAAAGTATTCCAGTAGTCCACTGATTATCACTGCTCGACCTGAATGTATGTCAAATTGGTTATTACACAACTCTCTGTTTTCATTGATCAAAGAGCCATCTTAGATACACCAAGATCACTCTTAAATATCTAACCAAGAAATTATGTGGTTGTATGTTCCTGGCTAATCAGTTCCTTGTTTGTACTGTATGTTCTTTCGTATGCAATAAAATGCTTTCAAATTATAATTATAATTAATATTATAATAAATAATTAAATAAATAAATAAATAAATAATAAACCACATTTTCTTTAGTCTCAAGTATTGCTATTAATCAAAAAATTATGTGCATCGAGAGGGATATTTGAGAACTTGATACTTTAAGATGAATCTTTGAACTCGTTAGCCTTGAGATCAAACCGTGTCAACTTCTTTGAGATCCGGGCCAACGTTTAAAGATGACAAGCCATAAAATGGGTGGAACACAGCAACTTAGTTTACCACTTAATTACACTAATCCAAAATTAGCTTCTATGCACATGCATGAAATTGACACAAAAGACTTTAATTTAATTGATGAAAGCTATGGGTTTTTAGAGGCAAACATCCCTTGCCTTTAAGCTCAATCTAAGAAAATTAAGATTAGGAAACAAAACAATAAACCAAATTCTAAACATACTTAGACTCTAAGTAAAACAAACCTAATTAAAAACTGATTTTCAGTTTGACAACCGAACAAAAAATGGGATAAAACATTATCTTTTGAATTTTTTTGGATTTTTAAAATATTTTTTGTTAAAAGTAGATTTAATAAGCTTTTCACGGGTACTCACACGTCTCCTAGCTCAAAGCAAGCTGTCCGTGAAAAATCGTACAAGTCAGACAATATGTGCAAGAACGACCAAGATTGAATCTTTTGATCAAAAAACCTTCAAGAATGTAATTCTTATGTATTCTAAACCATATATGCTCGTAATTACAGGGGTCTTTTAGATTGACGCAACTTAATCTTATGATCAAAAGGCGACACCACAAGAATAAAATAAAACAATTAAAATTGATGTCTCTATTTCACATCAACAAGGGTACGAAGATAACACGGTTTCATCAAAACACTAACCTAAAACAAAGGACGCAAAGATACTGGAACGTAACATTAATATACTAGATTTGAGACCAAAATGCCATTTGAGATGTTTACAAAATATCACAATTTGATAAATTGGAATTACTTGTTTATGGGGCTGGTTCAAAATTTAAGATGGAATTAGTGGTCAGTTATGTTGTAACTCCTTTCCTCTCTGTTTAGCTTGCTATATAGTTTCTTTTGTGGCTTGTTGCAGTTTTCCTCTGCCTTGATTGTATTCTTTTGGTGTTGGTTTCTAGTGGTTCTCCTCTTGGGGTTTCTTTGGTTTTAGGTAGGATTAGAAGGTCTTTGTTGTTTAATCTGTCTTCTCTACACTTAAGTTTTTGGATATTGGCTTTAATTAGTTTCTTTGATTTATAGACTTTGCAAGGTTTAGTCGGTATCCTGAAGTTGAGTATTTGGTGTCTTCAGAAAGTGAGACCATGTTTCATGGCCCTCTGTTTTTTTTTTTTTTTTTGTATTCATTTGTGAGTGTCAGGGGCTTTTGGATCTTTTGGTTGTGGTTTCTAATTGTCCAATTCCAAAAGTAAGAGGCATTGTGAAGAATTTTCAAGTAGTTAGTTTTGCTTTTGACACTTGTTGTTGTCTTTGCACTTGAAAATGTAAATCCGAAAGAGGCTCCCCAATAACTAACTATCCACGAGATGAGTACCCCTCCCCTTCAATTGGGATTTGGGTATCGAGTCACATTTGAATGTGACTCATGTTGTTTTGAGTCAAGAATCCCAACTGTTTGCTTTAGGCTGTTGGCATTAGTCTCATTGTGAGCAATTTGTTTTGTTCACTCGATCATGTATTACACAACCATGTTGTCATGTTCCTTTCTCTTTGTCCTTCAAGCAAGCTTCAAATTCCTTTTGGTTTGCAAGACCTTTGTGCAATGCTATTTGCTCGGGCTTTTGGTTATTAAGAGTCTGGCATGTACGCCAGTTGGTGATGTAAGCATGAAATTAAAGAGCTATACATACGAATTGGTGGCCACCATCGCATTGATGTATTGTTAGGGTGTCAAATTTCTCATACACCCGATTTTGGAGAACATGTTTTCCTTGATGCATTGGGCTCTTTTCAACAAAGGGGTAGAATGTTTGGCAAGTAAAAGTGATAATTTGTTGTTGTTCTTTGTTAAAGCAGTTTGAACTTTGCGTTCTTGTGGGAAATTGGGATTTGGCGCTGCAAAGTATGTATGATATGCATGAATAATTGAAATTTCTATTGTAGTACGTACTTATTACTTAATTACTCAATTATTATGTTGATTTCAATTTTGCCCAGTAAGATAACCCCCATTAAGCAGTTAAGCACCATCATAATAGAGGGAGGTGCTTATGATGCGTGCTCGTGTAGTACAAATTAAATACACATAATATTACTTGCCAAAGGACCTAACCCTTTGTTGAAAGGAGCGCAACGCTTTTAAGAACTCATCTTCAGGTCCATAGATGTCAGTAAAGTATAACTCAGCTTGAGCAAATTGCCATGTTAGATAATCGCTAAGGCGGAGGCGGCCACCACTTCGAATAAAGAGGTCAGGTGGAGGCATGCCTCGAGTCGAAAGCTCCTCGTTGATAAACTTAGGGTGAATGAGACCAACCTTAGCCTTTTCACACAAACTTTTTGTAGCTTCAACTATATCTTTTGTCCCCGCATAACACATTGCTAACATCAAAAATCTAATTGCGGCTTTGCTATTTCGGTTGTTGTTTTGTCTTCCACTTGCTTCATCAAGCATTGCACTGATTTTGGAAGAACACTTCTTTCTCCAATCATCCATACTCTTATTTTTTTTCCTGCATGCAAACAATTTCATTTTTTATTTTTTTTTCATCTATTAAGGATTAATTAATTAATGAGGCTTTAATCACTATATGTCATATCAACACATCAATTTATCATGGCACCACTGCAATGTCTCTTTGTAATAATGATTGTGGTGATTTAATTTTTTTTGTTTTTGGGTACTACAACCCCACACAAATGATCATTATGCATGCATCATATGATCACCTTATAAATTCCTCCATATTATCTTCTAAAAAACTTTCGAATTGTCTGAATATTAGATCGCTGGAATCCTGCAATGCGATAAATAAATAAAATAAAAAACAAACAAAGTAATTAGCAGTTAAAGTACTCTAATTAGAGTTGGCAATTGGCAAAGACATTAAACAACACAAATAAACAACACGAAATGATTTTTTAAAGGGTCAATGACTTTTACACGTTTAACTAAATGTTTTAGGCATTACCACTTTAAACGGACTATTCGACCCGTTTAATTATGTATACAAGTTGACTCATTCAGATCATACCAAATTATCAATTTAACTAATTAATATTGCAAAATCAACTACTATATATTAAAACGTGTTTGTTAAAAATTGTCCTTATGATCTCTCGATCACTTGTTTATTAAAAATTGTCCTTATGATCTCTCACTTTAAAATAAGTACATTTTACCAACTAAGTTATGCATTACTCCCTCCGTCTCTTAATTTTTGCAACAATTGAGCTAAAAAGCTCACACAAAAGTGGATCCATATTGCGAAGATTGAGGGACAAAGGTAGTACTATTGTTGTTTTTTCATACAATAAATTATAATATCATGGATTGCAACATAAATAAATAAAACAATATAAAGTGAATGGCCAAATAGCTCTTAATAATATTTTTTTAATATATATGTTAAATCACATAAATGTATAATGAATAACGATAAACAATTGCTTGTGTGATTATCTTTTAACGCACTTTGTGTTATCATTTTATATTCAGCTTTTTTCNACAATTTCATTTTTTATTTTTTTTTCATCTATTAAGGATTAATTAATTAATGAGGCTTTAATCACTATATGTCATATCAACACATCAATTTATCATGGCACCACTGCAATGTCTCTTTGTAATAATGATTGTGGTGATTTAATTTTTTTTGTTTTTGGGTACTACAACCCCACACAAATGATCATTATGCATGCATCATATGATCACCTTATAAATTCCTCCATATTATCTTCTAAAAAACTTTCGAATTGTCTGAATATTAGATCGCTGGAATCCTGCAATGCGATAAATAAATAAAATAAAAAACAAACAAAGTAATTAGCAGTTAAAGTACTCTAATTAGAGTTGGCAATTGGCAAAGACATTAAACAACACAAATAAACAACACGAAATGATTTTTTAAAGGGTCAATGACTTTTACACGTTTAACTAAATGTTTTAGGCATTACCACTTTAAACGGACTATTCGACCCGTTTAATTATGTATACAAGTTGACTCATTCAGATCATACCAAATTATCAATTTAACTAATTAATATTGCAAAATCAACTACTATATATTAAAACGTGTTTGTTAAAAATTGTCCTTATGATCTCTCGATCACTTGTTTATTAAAAATTGTCCTTATGATCTCTCACTTTAAAATAAGTACATTTTACCAACTAAGTTATGCATTACTCCCTCCGTCTCTTAATTTTTGCAACAATTGAGCTAAAAAGCTCACACAAAAGTGGATCCATATTGCGAAGATTGAGGGACAAAGGTAGTACTATTGTTGTTTTTTCATACAATAAATTATAATATCATGGATTGCAACATAAATAAATAAAACAATATAAAGTGAATGGCCAAATAGCTCTTAATAATATTTTTTTAATATATATGTTAAATCACATAAATGTATAATGAATAACGATAAACAATTGCTTGTGTGATTATCTTTTAACGCACTTTGTGTTATCATTTTATATTCAGCTTTTTTCCCCTAATATCATAATTGTTCTTTCACTCCAATTCTTTAAATTTCTTTAGCAATCGTGTATTCATGTTCAAAAATACTAACCGTTCAAAATATAATTATTTTCAAACAAATTCAACTCACATAAATCCCTAATAATGAATGAATCATTGCTTGAGGAAAAAAACATTAACAAATGATTTTATTTGAAAATAATTTATCATCAATATATAATTTACTAAAACATTTTTATTGCTAATGTAAAAGGGCTTCGTATATACTCTCTATATATATTCATGTACTTATTATTTCATCTCTTTATGAAATTTTAAATTTGAATTTAACAAATTTAAGGTTTTCTTAAAAACTACTTAGTTAAAACTTATAAAATTTATTTAGTAAGCCTTAAACGTACTATTATTTTTATCAAATGATCCGCGGCAACGCCCGGGATCAAAGCTAGTTTTATATGAAATGCTAATTAGTATAACACTTCACTTGGAGAAGATACCATATTAGAAAGCTTGGTCAAGGATTTTGACATGGTTAGAATGGGTTTCCACG
This sequence comes from Suaeda aralocaspica, assembly GCA_016808085.1. Classification (NCBI taxonomy): domain Eukaryota; kingdom Viridiplantae; phylum Streptophyta; class Magnoliopsida; order Caryophyllales; family Amaranthaceae; genus Suaeda; species Suaeda aralocaspica. The sequence goes on along the minus strand of PYUH01000107.1, from coordinate 3,054,392 downwards.
ACCTGATGTGCTTATTAAGCAACTCACATGGTTAGAATGGGTTTCCACGACCTGATGTGCTTATTAAGCAACTCACGTCCAGGCAAAGGTGGACAACTTTATTTGCTTATATATGCAACTTGACATGAGCATAACATGACATGACATAGTTATGGGCGAAGATACACCCCACTTGTACATGAAATTGTGAAGAGTCCTATGAATTTTGGTGCATATTTGAAATTATTTTCTTATCAAATTTCTCCTATTTGAATCCTTGAAAATTTATTACTCCCTCAGTGATTTACTTGCTACAAACTGGTTTTTTGCACAATTCATCTTACAACTTTAACCCAAATTAGTGCTTAATGTGTAAGACAAAATATAGTCATATATATGAGATTTTATTTGATTCGTCTCAATATATACTTTATAAATATATAAATTTTATTATTTTTAATATATCAAACTCAAAATATCAATTTTGATAGATGCAACGAAAAAATAAAATAAAATATAGCAAATAAAAAACACGAGGCAGTAATTCAATTTGAACCCAATTAAAGTAATTCCTAAATTCTCCATAAGGCACAACCCAATTGTCAATTTGTCACCCAAACTCCAAGGTTATATAAATTTTTTTTCATTTGCATCAGATTTGCTCTTTTATAGTCCTAGATAAACTGAAATGAGAAAAAATGTATTCCTTTTGTATTTTCTTTTTTATTTACTACAATTACTTTTTCACATCTTTCGAGACACAATTTAAAACGTTTATATCTCGATTTATAAACTTGTAAAAATAAATTACAAAGATTATATGTTAGATAGCACACATTATGAAAAATCAAACAAGATCTCATACGACTATATTTTATCATGCGCATATAAAACTAATGAGAGTCAATGTACTTACATGAATATAATAGAAGTCAATATGTAGCAAATAATAAGAATCGGAAAGAGTATTTAAAAATTAAAAGATGTGGTCCTACTATTTAGTTCGATTTTCCTTAGGTTTTTGAGTGTTAGGGTTAAATGTAAAGGATATATATATATATATATATTACATGCATGTTAAAGGATCGGAGCACATACTTTGCCTCGTTGCAAGTTGTTGAGTGACATTATTTGAATAGAGGCAATACCAACACCCCATTGGCTTCAAAGAAAGGCTCATAATCAAGAGGTTTTCCATGAGCCTTAAGCCACCTCCTACTTCCATCTAACATCAATGCTACATGTTTTGGCATCAACTCTTTGCGAAGTCCTGCCTTTGAGTAACATTCATTGGATAGCCATGAGCTAGTTAAATTGCCCTCGGCATCGCCTATGCATTTCACGGTTGAGTAATACTTGTGTTGATGAACAACTGCTGATATTTTTGGGTGGTAATTAACATTATTAATAGATGACGGAAGACAATAAATAGTAAGCATGTTTTTGTTGTAATATTTTGGGTTGGTTGATGATCGATAAGAATTGTGTAGTGATGTGTTTTAATGAACTATATATTATCACTAGCTAGCTAGTACGTACTTAGCTTGTTCCATATGGATCTATATATAGGATTATAGATTTATAGAGGGGAAGTGAGGAGATTGGTACATAATAATGTATCATATGCCTTAATTTAATTAGGGGACAATAATAATAATAATAATAATAGTACACTCTATCTACGACATGAGCTTCTTCAATTCGTCATTGCTAATTGGTGTACGTGAAACATATGAAAAACGTAGACAAAAAAGTACGAGAGAATTGAAAGACGATACCAGTCATATTATGATAGAACTTAGATCACATGCATGACATAAGAAACTTTTGGACCTTTTCAACTTTCAACTACATAACTAATTAACAACTCGTTTCCATGCAAGATCGATTGCGGTTATAATCTTAGTAGTCATTAAACCATTGTACGTTTGTATGGTAGGCGGAATTTAAGAAAGGGAATGAAAATGGGATTAATTTTTATTACTTGTTACAGCGTGATATTAACGGAGCATTTGACAAGTGAAAATGGGAATTCAACNATATATATATATATATATTACATGCATGTTAAAGGATCGGAGCACATACTTTGCCTCGTTGCAAGTTGTTGAGTGACATTATTTGAATAGAGGCAATACCAACACCCCATTGGCTTCAAAGAAAGGCTCATAATCAAGAGGTTTTCCATGAGCCTTAAGCCACCTCCTACTTCCATCTAACATCAATGCTACATGTTTTGGCATCAACTCTTTGCGAAGTCCTGCCTTTGAGTAACATTCATTGGATAGCCATGAGCTAGTTAAATTGCCCTCGGCATCGCCTATGCATTTCACGGTTGAGTAATACTTGTGTTGATGAACAACTGCTGATATTTTTGGGTGGTAATTAACATTATTAATAGATGACGGAAGACAATAAATAGTAAGCATGTTTTTGTTGTAATATTTTGGGTTGGTTGATGATCGATAAGAATTGTGTAGTGATGTGTTTTAATGAACTATATATTATCACTAGCTAGCTAGTACGTACTTAGCTTGTTCCATATGGATCTATATATAGGATTATAGATTTATAGAGGGGAAGTGAGGAGATTGGTACATAATAATGTATCATATGCCTTAATTTAATTAGGGGACAATAATAATAATAATAATAATAGTACACTCTATCTACGACATGAGCTTCTTCAATTCGTCATTGCTAATTGGTGTACGTGAAACATATGAAAAACGTAGACAAAAAAGTACGAGAGAATTGAAAGACGATACCAGTCATATTATGATAGAACTTAGATCACATGCATGACATAAGAAACTTTTGGACCTTTTCAACTTTCAACTACATAACTAATTAACAACTCGTTTCCATGCAAGATCGATTGCGGTTATAATCTTAGTAGTCATTAAACCATTGTACGTTTGTATGGTAGGCGGAATTTAAGAAAGGGAATGAAAATGGGATTAATTTTTATTACTTGTTACAGCGTGATATTAACGGAGCATTTGACAAGTGAAAATGGGAATTCAACGAATAAAGGTGAGTTAGGAATAAAGAAAATATTCTCAATTCCATATTTGATATATATATATATAAGGAATAAAGTTTGGAATAGATTGGGAATATGTTATATAATTACTCAAATACCCATATAGATATTTCCCATACTTCTTTTTCATTAATGACATTTATCTCATTTTAACTCATGTTCAATTCCCAGTAGTAATGAATATGTCGGAATAATCTCCCAAGCAATCTCATTCTCACTTCCCATCTTTTCTCTTACTCTCAGTTGCCAAACAAGAGAATTGAATAAGGGGTCATAAGGACTATTAATCTCATTCCCACAATCCCACCTATCAAACATCCCTTAAGAGGCAGGAATAGCTCAGTGAAAAGGCAATGTTGTCTTCAACATATATATAGGGTGCGCCCTGTTTACCGGGTTAGAGTGGATTAGATTGGATTGGATTGATGGGATTAAAATGACATGCATGATTAGATCGAGTGGATTGAAATGAATTAGAATGTATTGGATTAGATTAGAATTAATTATTTGAACTAATTAACCTTTATTAAAAAATAATTACAAAACTTTATCAATTATAATAATAACCTTCTACACGATTTTGTTAAAAACAATTGGTAGGGAGCCACAAGTTTTATATCCAATAAGTAGAACAATGAAAACAATCCTATAACAATAACAATAACTTTTATTATTGTATTGATTTATTGAGATTGAGTTTTTTAGCATTAGAAAATAAGTAACAGCACTATTATTAATAACGATAATTTGAACTGCTTAAATAGTAATTTGAATGCAAAAACGTATAACTTTAAACCCATTGTACAAAATTATTGTATATCAAATGTACATGCATGAAACTTTGTCACCCTAAGGGTGTGCTCTCTTCATGGGAATAATATCCCAATAATAAGTTCCAATAAAATCCAATCCATTTCCTTTACCATCTTATCCATTAAATTCATTCTAATCCAATTCAATCTCGTCATTTCCTATCCGTATTATAACCTTTCAAACTTTTACAAGTTGCTTAAGGACCCTCTCTTAACCATAAGATCACCATGTAACAATTTTGTCCATTTTTTTTCTATGACCTTGGAATCCCTTTGAATTACATAGTATATCTTTCAATTTCGGTTTTCGAGGGTTGTCTTGGTCAGTTCCGTCTTTTGTTTTGTCATTTTTTTAATCACGTGTTCGTTGTAAGTGGTCCTAGGATGCCCCATGTTCAATTCCAGACCCTAACCTTGTTAGGCTCCCTTAGGCGGACATATATATATGTATAATCTTAATTGTTAACAATGAAATTACGATAAACACACACATATATCATCTGCATGTACATTGTGCATGTAGTATACTAGTATGTTTGTAGTATATAGTATCTGGTGTGTTATTATTATTATGAATTTTTATTTAGAGTGAGTAAAGTAACGGATGAGAAAGTGGTTGTTGTAGTTAGGTATTAAAAAGGAGGAAACTAGGTTATGTGTAGTTGTTTTCCCAGTTTAGCTTGCATGTAGTGTAGAATTATGAATGTGAAAATAATAATAATAATAATAATAATAATAATAATAATAATAATAATATGAAGTGTAGTTGGAATGTTCTAATGTGGTTTTTTCCCTTTTAGGATACTTAGAGGAGGGAAAACAGGCAAAGCGACAACCGTTTTGGTAAATATGATAGATGGTTCAAAGTAATAAATAAGTTATATTTATAAAGTTTTATGTTTGTAATGTTAATGAAACTTGGTTTAGGGATTAATGGTGACATTATTACTATAAAAATTAAGAGGTTAAGAGTTCAATTCTTATTTATGAATTGTGACATTATTACTTTAAAATTAAGAGGACAAGAGTTCAATTCTTGCTATGAATGGTTGGATGAGAATTGTTGAATTGTGATTAAAAGATGACATATTGGAATGAGATAGCACCATGTCAGTTAGGCATTGTGACACGTGGTGAATTGCAATTTTTCCATTTGCTTTTCAATATATAAAAATTAGATAAATATAGATAGATAGACAGATTCGTGAAACACGTTAGTTGGTACAATTATTGTATATTTGTGGGGGAGTAATTAAATTTGTGTCCAATAATATTGCTAAATGGAAGTTGTGGACATGATTTTTCTTCCGCCTAACACTTTAATGTTAAGGAAACATTCATTCAATGCTTTTTGTGTCGGCCTATCAAACCAATGAAGGTTGATTCAAGTGGTAAGCAAGTGAGTATTATATTGTCGAAGAAGGGTTTCAAATATGAGCCCCATCGCATACTAAAAATCATCACTGGAAGACTCACTACCACAAAATAGGTTAACGGCGAATAAGGTTAAAACGCATTATAGTTGAAAGATAATAAATTCTAGTGAACTAGGTTGACAAAAGAAAATGTTTTGAGCCTATCAAAAATCATAACTAGCAAATTATGAACATGTGTACGTCCAACATGCTAGTATTGAGAAACTTTCATTCAATGCATTTATACACTTTAGGTTAGCCTATAAAACCAATCGACTCAATACCCTTTAGATCAAAGGGTTTCAAATTAATTTGAGCCCTACCAAATGCTAAAGATCATCATTGGAAATTCACCCATCACAAAATATATGTACGATCAACAAGATCGAAGTAGATTATTGTTGAAAGATAATAATCTCTAATGAACTAGGTAGACAATTCATCAATCAATCAGAGTCTTAAAATTGGGCCGTCTACATGAACCAAAAGATAACCATTTCATATGGTCATTCACTTAAATTTTCCTCCTTCATCCCTTATTGTCGAGAACCTCATTCTCTTGAGACATTAAAAGCTTCAAATCCTTTTTAACCAGGCAGACAAAATAAATAAATAAAACTAATTACCTAAAAGTATGAGCCTATCAAACATAATATCTAGGACAACGTTTGGGTGGTACAAGACAAACTAAAGTATGAGCCATGGGTAGGATTTATTCTTTGTAAGTTTGTAGGGCCTGTTTACTTCAATTTAAAACAATTGAATTGAATTGATTGGAACTGAAGTGAATTGAAAATTTTTTTATGAAGGATAAATGAGTAGCAAAATAAAAGAAGAGCTGAACTGAACTGAGCTGAACTGAACTAATTTTAAGCTGAAGTAAACAGGCTCGTAGACTAATTATGCTTAAGTTAATTAGTATTTATACACTAGTGGGAAAATATCCATTAGTAACATCCTATTAGTAAATTTCACCAACCACCTTAGTGATAAAAAATATCAAACAAACCTAGTCAATGATACTAAAGATGATAATGTATTGTAAATATATCTCTATCAAATACGATTAATTGGCCAATAGGATAAATATTTAAAAATTAAAATAAAACTGTAAAAAATAACTATAAAGGTTAAGAGATTTTTAGAGCTACTCCCTCCCTTTAATGTTATTTTTTTACGTTTTATTTATACATGTTTGCCAATGTAAATTTTGTAATGCTTATATCTTTAATTTTATATTTGTAAAAATTATGAAAACTTGATATTCTATTAGAATAATAAATTAAGACGAATCACACAAGAACTCATATGAATAAGTTTTTACTTGCATGTAAAACACAAACAACAGCCAAAGCATGATTTGTGATTAGTACCCAAAGTCAAAACGTAAAGAATAAACTGAAACGGATGGAGTAAGAAATTATGCAAATTAGATATTAATAATCTACACATTGAGACAAATATAATAAGAACTCATATGACTATATTTTGTCTTACACATGTTGCAATAGTGATTTAAAAGGGCACATGTGGATAGTGTCAAATTTTGAAATAATGAGAGTATAAAAATTATGTATCTATTACAAAAGTTAATGATACGAAAAAGAAAAAAACTATGATTATGAATTAAAAGATTTGTTTGATGAAAAAAGATAAATTTTCATTCATATCTTAAAAAAAAAGTATAATCATCTATATAAAAAATTTACTTACCTTCAAAAAATTGATAGATATCATATAAGCATAATAAATTTTAATGAACTTCATTTTAATGATAATATATTTCGGAAAAAATATTACTTTCTCCGATCCGTTGCTATTTGTTTGATACGTTTTGACTTGTACATATGTTAATGCAGTTGTTTGACCTTGTTGTGTATATGTAAAAATTATGGCAATTAGATATTAATAACGTACTCATTAAGACGAATCAAATAAAACCCCATATGACTATATCGATCATATTTTATATATTGAAAGTAATTTAAAATATTCTTCCATCTTATGAATAGTGTTAGGTTCTGAACATATGAAACAAAATAAGGACCGGAGGAAGTACTTAATAGATAATATAAAAAAATATTATATTAAAATATTGTACTAATCCGTACACCGCACGAGTTTCAAACGCTAGTTTTAAATTTAATTGGTGCTTGTTTTCAAAAACTGACATCTAGAATTACTTTCTAATGTGGATCCTCTACAATTTTAGCAAAAGTCTACAAAGTAGAATTAAATCTTAGTCATTCATCTCAAAATCGAAGGCTCACAATTAAGGGAATAATAAAATGAAGACTTTAATTTGGAGGAAATAAATAAAAGGATCTTTTGGGAGGAAATACGAGTCATTAATTTAAAACTGAATGGATGACATTTAGCAAACTCTATTAGAAGAATTAATTTAATCAAAAGTTTAAGCTAATGTTCGAGGCTCACTAATAATTTATATACTCTATTACGCCCACTTACATACTCAATACTTAATAATTTTACTTAAAAAGGATGAGTGGATAAGATTCAAATTCAGAACATTTATGTCACGTTGGCCAATTCTTTTAACTCTAGTCAGCGTACGTCGAAAAACAATTAATTGCATACACATTACCATCTACACCAGTAATGCAAAACACTAGGACATTTGTGGTGTTAGTATAAATCAGTATATATAGCAGTAACTCTAAGTTCACAATTCTTCACTACCTTCTCAAACAGCAAATAGATTAGAGATGACAGGCTTCAAACTAGTTACAGTTTTGGCGGTCGCAATATTAGTCATAACACAGCTTCAATCAGAAGCTACGTCTAACATGCCAACAATCATACAAAGTGTGGTTTCTGAGTATACTATTGCAGACAAACTCAGTGTTTTTAAGCAAGGAAATTTTACGACGAAAGCAATTAAGTTGCAGACACAAGACTCTTCTGCTCCTCCTGTTCCTATGTTAATTGCTACGCCAAATACGACAGAAGGATATTACCCTGTCCTCTTCTTTATCCATGGTTTTGGTTTTAACGATTATAACTACCATGATATCATTCATCACATTGCTTCTCATGGCATTGTTGTAGTGTCTCCAGAGGTAAATGTTTCGCTTTTTCCCGACTTTCATTCCTAGATAGGCTATAAATATATGTTACAAAGAGTATCATAAAATCACATGTAAACTGACTATTTCAAACATACTCAACAGATAAGCATGTACATTCAACAACCAGAAGAGATAGAAATATCAGTATCAGCAGTAAATTGGCTACCGAAAAAGCTAAAATGTGTGCTACCAGAAAATGTTGAGGCCGATTTTAACAGAGTTGCAATTTCAGGTCATGGCCGAGGAGGAAAGACAGCATTTGCACTTGCACTTGGGAAATCTAACACGGCTCTTAAAATCAAAATTGCAGCGTTAGTTGGCATAGACCCTGTTGCAGGGTACAACAAAAACTATCGTACTGAACCACATATTCTGACATACAAGCCAAAATCTTTCAACTTATCGATCCCTACTACAATAATTGGCACTGAGCTAGGAAATCATAGCCTAATCCCGTATATCACACAACCTTGTGCTCCGAATGATGTGAGCCACAACGAGTTTTACAAGGAATGCAGTAAAAAGTGTAGTCATTTTGTCATTGCTGATTGTGGTTATTCAGACATGCTAAATCGACTGAACCCAATTCCTATTGTTGGCACTAACTGCGCAAGTGGAAATGGGCCTAAGGATGTCGTGAGAAGAACGGTAGCTGGGATTGTGGTTTCTTTTCTCAACGCTTATTTCCAAGACGAGGTTATAGAGTATGTAGCCATTCTAAACAACCCTTCATTTGCTCCTACAAGGCTTAGTGTTGTTGAAAACACAGGTGACATGCCTGATATATGAACTTAGCTACACTGACTTTGAATACTCCATAATACCTTACACTAGTATGATGTAGTGTATTGTACCAATAAATTAGCTTTATTATAAACGTGCTATGCTGTTGTAAACTTGTAATGGAGTGGATGTATGATGGTTTACGAGAATGTGTATTTATGTACTTGTGTGCTACTTAATAATTTATGCTAATAGAATCAAAGGCATCTGCTATATATAGTGGTTTTATGTCAGCAAGCGTTTGTAATTCAGATGCAAGTTTGCTTCATATAATAATCAGTAGTATAAGATTCAGAGTGTGCTTGCAGAGCTGCAGCCACCGTTACTTGACAATAGTGTAATATAACAGCAAAAACAGAGAAGAGTCTAACGCAGAGAGATACACAACAATTTCTATGAAAGTTCGGTTTTCAGAGCAAATTCATATTACTCAAGATACACCCCTTTCCTAGCATTGTGGCACTACAGTATATCAATTTGTATGTACTTGGAATGTTTCTACTATAACAGTAATAGCCAAAATAAACAGGAAAAGAAAAAAGGGAAAGACATCAACTACAGATCTTGATGTGGTTTTCTAAATGCTATGCATCTGAGTAATACAGAGAAATCAAAAGAATCAAACAAATCTACTGCCCATGATGATCGACTAAGATTGTACAACCTCAACATTCTCTCGAGGCTGGGATGAATAAATGGCATGACTTTGCATCTTATCAATATAAACCACCACTAGGGTTTCGCTCATTTGCTGTAATCTTGATCCAAAAACTTTTGACATGCAATTGCTCCGAGCGGTTGGCTGTTCTACTAATCCAGATAGTGTAAATCTTGGTATTGTTTTTACATCAGGAATGAAGATGACCAGCCAAGTGAAACAATGAATGTTACATCCACATTAATATATATGCAAATTAACATCAACCAGACTTTTAATTAATCAGCAGGTGAATCAGGCAACTCTGGCACAACTGCAGATGACAGTTCAATATGAGAAACACGGACAGCACCAATCAATTTCTCTGGCAAGTCATCTTCATTGTTTGCCTGCATTATCACATTAACTTGTGGTCAACAAATCTGCAAACAAGCATATTGCTTTCAAGGGGAGCAATAGCTTTACAGAAACAGGCATAAGCATTCCCAGAATTAAATTAAATTGTCTTATTTATAACTAGTAGAATGAAATCTCCACCAGCAGCAATTGCCCAAAACAGGGTTGAAACCTTGCACCAAAATTTGATTCCTATTTTGTGCATCTTCCAAAACAGGGTCCATTCCCGATTAACTTAGCGAGTGATAAGCACCATAATGAACAAAAGATCCCAATTGCACAACCAATTGATGTGATACAGGATAGAAAGTACCCCAATAAAGAAAAGATAATTCCTACATTTATTAACTGGTCACTGTTTCCTAATTTTAAATAGGAGAGGCATTCAGTGTAACAATGGAGACATTGAAAAAAACTGATTCCTTAGGCATGCATAGAATTGCCAATGATCATGTTTGCTATCAACTCACAAATTTTTTTCATCAACATTCTAACAAACTCCTCAGTTTATTCATGGAAATTTGAAACCCAAAACACAATAACAATTTAGACAAAAGGCATGCAGCCTTGCAGATAAAAAACGCTGTGTAGACAATCTTTTTTCTGAAATTTATACCTGTACAAGGAAGGCCATATCAACCACCAATGTCGTTATCACCCCAATAACAAGGCCCAAAACCCCATTGGCAACTGTTGATGAGCCAATATCAACATCAACCTACAGAATATTTAATTAGTAATAATGAGCAATACCTGTGCAAACAGATACAAAAGACTAAAGTACACAGTTTCAAAATTTCAATAAGATGATTACTTCTAAGTAATTATGCCCACGGATATAATTACAGTCAACTGCTTTCCCTAACAAACAAGGAGTGCTCCCAACACTCTGACGAACAATCCAAGAGCCCTGCATATAGGAGCATAAACCAACAGAATGTGACACAGTTGAAAAATAAACAGCTGAAGATGAGCAAGACAATATGAATAACAAAACATTGAGAGCAATTAAACAAGATCTCAAATACACATTCACCGAAAAATGGTCAAAGTTATTTCACAATTCAACCAAATGAATAGACTGTTGAGTTTGAAGAGCTTGGCTTAATAAAGAAATCCAATAATAAAACAAATATACGATTAAAAAAAAAAACAACATATACACGTCAAACCTCTTCAAAAAATCAATAATGAACAGATGAAGATCTACACTGGAACAAGATTATATACATGCTAGTCAAAAGGAAATAAAAGAAGGAATTTTGACAAACCCAGGTTCATTTTCCAACCTCTAGTGATCTCTAAACTGGATTTTACCTTGGGAACTGAAGGGATGAGCTTTAAACGACTATTACGGAACTCATCATCACCATCCACAAAACGTTGCAAAAGAGACCCAGGCACTAATTTTGTTGTCACAAAATAGAACACCATACTATAGTGAGTTGAACCAGGTACCTGATGAATATGGAGTAAATAAACTATCAGATTTATGTCAAGTCAAAACAAAACCCAACCAGATGCTTTGAAGCAACTTACTTGAACATTTACAATTAAAGAAAATAATCCTTTCTCCATAGCAACCTACATAGAAAAAACAATCGAGTTCATCAAATTCATATTAGGGACGTAATGCCAAGAAACATAAAACACTACAATTTTTAACACGTAAAAATTTCGAGCACACAACAAGTTAGCTGTTAACTGATAGAAAGATCGAACTATCTTATCAACAATTTTCTTCATATATTTAAACAAGTTAATTGAAAAAAAAAAAGAAAAGAAAATTTCAGCTGAAAAGATACCAGTCGCACATAGATCTGCAAGACATTAGCCCCATAATTCTTAGCTTTGCAGGTAAATTTTATAATTCAACTCAGACAAATTTCATTACTAGGGTGGTATTTCATATTTCACCAATCCATGCTGGTATACAAATCACTTGTTATACAGGGCTGCAGGGTATACAGGGCTGTATACAGATCACTTGTTATACATGAGCCCCACAATTAAGTTCATAAACAGGGTATACAGGGCTGCATGAGCTAGGAAGAATAGCTCGTATAAATGCAGATGTGAACAGTACATCAAAGTATCAAACCACTTCAAAAAATAGTATAAGAAAATGTTGCTCAAGAAATTAAGATCATCTAGAAATTCATAATAGCTTTCACAAATCAGTTATTTACAGCAAGACGGCAAGACCAAAGAGTTAGAAAATTACAAATCCTGCTATCTTACCATTTTCTTGAAATATAGGTATTCATACAGAGACTTGTATTCGATGTTTCATCCCAATATAAAAATTTACAACCCAATCCTTTTCACATCCTTCCATAAGTTTGAAACATATTTAATTGAAAGCTTCGAATGCTTTCTCTCCTTTTCACTTTTCCATAAGCAACTAAATAAATAGCTTTTCTATCATCTTCGAGCACTTTTCAATACAACTAAGTTTGTCAAAGTGAAACAAGAGTGCAAGGTATAAAGTGTCCAACACAGATGTCAAACCAATATTAGACAGAGGCCAAATCTTGTTGCGTTGATCAGATTCACAACAAAGAAAATTAGAATACAACTTCAAATAGCAAAACATATGTTTTAGTGAAGTACAACCTCTATCTAATTGGTCTATCCTGAATCCCTCTTCTTTTTCCCAAACACGAACCACAAAAATACCAAAGCCTTAACCCCAAAAAGAAATTGTTCCAAGAAATTCATCTCCAGAGGACATCCATGAATAGCATCATGTAATAACATCTTCCAAAAAGAAAAGAAAAGAAATTTTCTAATTGAGGGAGCAAGGTGAGATTAAGAAGAGACTACTCAACGAAGTAAAGAACAATAAGCAATATGGAGGCAGATTGATGATAAACAATATGCCTCAAAGTAGCTCCTAATGCTTGTTACAGTGATAGAAGGGAATCAAATCAAGTCCCTGCATTTTTTGCTTTGACTTTGAAACCCTATTGCTCATGTAATAATAAGAAATTCTCACCTGTGCTGCACAGCCTTGACGTCGGGCAACATGGTCCATCCGCTTTGTATCCTTGAACCAATCGACTGCAACAAGATCCATTAAATGTTTCCCTGCTGGAACCTTTGACTTGTCATGAGAATAACCCTTACTGCGAACTTTGAAGTTGTTTCCATCAGATATTCTCCAGCAGTTGCGAGCATTTTCATTGTCATCTCGTCGTAAAGATCCCGAGAACATTGTTACGTCAATCTGATCAGTTGTTTCTTCAACAGCTTCAAAAACAAAACAAAAAAAAAAACTGTCAATTCTACAGTAAATATGATGGCTGGCTGGCTGCAGTTATAAAATCAAACAAGAAAGCAAATATAGCAACGCATACCTGATTTCTTGACTTCATCATCAGGTGTAGATGAGTAAAGCTAAGAGATTTTCAGAAAAAGAAGAAGAGCTTTTAGATAAACACCCATCAAAAAGGTCAAAACATATAAAAAATAACATGGTACAAACCTCTTGACCTCCCTCAGGTATTTGATAATCCTCATCTTCATCTGAGTCTTCATCCATCATGACAGAATTTCTATTCTGAACTATATTCTGATCAGGAGAACTAGGTGGAATAGATGAAAACTTTTGGTTCTTTCTTGAAGACATAGATGCTGAGGTCATGTTGACCATAACTGGAATTCTTGGAGTGGTAGCCCTATCATCAGTTTGAGAAAAATATTCACGCAAACCTGCAAAAGTGATGGTAAAATTACATTTCGTCACAAGGGTACACATTGACATATATAGGCAAAATAAGCTGCCTTGGCATCCCACTGTGAACTATTACCATTAGATGAACAGATTGATAGTCATTAACTTGCACACATGTTTAATTTCAAATTGACAAAATGTCAACATGCAACTTCCATATTGAAATTAGGCAAGCAGCATACTTTACGAATATGGAATTCATTACAGATAACAAATAGAAGTAAATTATATGTTCCATTATCTTGTTCATGAAATCCAAATTAAGAACAGACAGAGATACGAGCAGATAGTAAATATTGATATATTTTTTGTTCTATCCAATACTCATGAAAAACCAAAACAGTTTATTAAGCTATACTGCACAGAACTGCCAAAAAAAAAAAAAAAATCTCAGATCTCCCATCAAGAACTTTATGGGTATGAAATATATGTAACTACTTAAAACTAATAGACACTAAAAGAACATTTAGAATAAAAGGCAGGCCAGTTGAAAGAGCACACCTGCAACACTGTTTAACACTTGAAGCAGGCAGTGCTGCTGGAATGATGAGAGGTAGCCCACACCCCATCCTTTGAGGTCAAGTTGCATAAGATTTTGCACCTGCGATCTGGGCCTTCCATTTCGTGGCTTTAACGGAGAAATGTTGAACCCACCACCTGAAAGATTTTTAAAAAAAAAATTTAAATAAACAATTAATTGTTGACTATTCAGATATATTGAACAGCATTAATAGTATATTTAAGACATGGAGAAACAATCATGGAATCTAGGTAACAAGAGTTTAACGAAGGAAATTGGAAATTACTCTCAAGATGGGCTCGCACAAATCCTGGCTGAGGGCCACAGTTCTCATGCACCCTAGACCGGAACAACACAACTGCAAAATAAAAATAAAATTACAGGAAAAAGGAGAGGAAGTGTAAAGGTGAAAGAAGAAAGAGATACAAAGTATAAACAAAAAGGACTAACCATAGCTTCCATCATCATTACGTCGCCAATAACGCATATAACAGAGGTCACGAGGCCATACAAACCTGAAAAAATCACAGTTTGCTCAGTTATCAAGAGAACTTGTTTTTGAGATGAAGTACCAATGTACTAATGCTGCAACTCTGCCAAAAACCAAAATCCTCCATTCATTCCAAAAACAATACAGTATAAACTTTAAGGCTCAAACAAAGTGCCACAAGTGTAATGCATCAACAAAACTCTTACATCAGAGTCTAAAGAACTAAGCAGATTGGAAAAATAAAGTTTATTGCGAATTTTTTAGCACTATGCAACCATAGCACTAGGATAGGTAGGTAGGCACCTTCTTCAGGTTAAATCCATTGTTCTCTCAGCTTTTGCAAGTTTTCAGGACAGAACAATATTAATGGTTTTTACTCTACCCACAATAATATATAAACAATTTTTCCTACTCAGTCCACAGTAGAAACCACTACCACNGGGTGGGGGGGGGGGGGGGGGTGGGAGGGGGGGGGGGGGGGGGGGGGGGGTGAAGGAGCTCAGACATTTCCACTAAAAATATCCAACAGAGCCTACTTTCCCCTCCTCTGGAATCTTTTCGACCAGATATTAGACACACATATATGTAGCCATGTCTTCTGATAGATTAATCGATCATTGAAGCAAAAGAAAAACTAACAAGAGGAACTCACATTGAAAACCAGTCAAGCTGAAGTCTATGGTATATGATAGCAGTATGTCCATCCACCTCCTCAACTAAACTACCATATTGGAAAGAGCAATCCCATCTGAATAGTCATGCAAAGGTAAAACCACATTAGCCTGTAAGAAAGCCCAAAAATTATGATGGATCTGTGAAAGACAATTTTTAGAAATTTCTAAGTTATATGTCTGGAACAACATGAAGCTCTGGCTAAAAAAGGATGCACTCAGACACCAGGTTCAAAATTACAAACCCATCATTTAAAAAAAAGAAAAAATATATATATAAAAAATAATCTATTAGCATAAAAATGGATTTGGTGTGGGTGTGTAGTGGAATTCCCTAATTCGGTCATAACAGAAAAGNTAGTGGAATTCCCTAATTCGGTCATAACAGCAAAAGTTTAACACAGAGATGTACATGCTCAATATAATTGTGAATTCCCATCTTTAATACATCAGAAAGTGCAACAGCTTAAAAAAGAAGAGTTTAAGAGCAGCTTGCATCATGCCAATAAAGCTCTTCAAATGAAAAAATTTACAGCTGAAATCAAAAACTTACTCAAATCGTGTCCCATCCATACTCATTATAAGTTCAAATATCTGTTCACACGTAGCTTCAACAACCCCTACAGCCCTCATTGCTCTGCTACAACTCCTCGGCTGTACAAAAGGTATTTTGTTGGAAGAAGAAAAGACTAAGAAAACTGAAGCATCGCAATTTACAATAAGAAGTAGCATACAAGGTAATCGACTTCAGAAAGCTCTTCAAATATACGAAGCCCTGCAAAATTTTGAAATTAGTTGCCATCAGCCATAGCCAAAGTTATCCACTTCTGGGGATAAAAGGTAGAGCAGCTATTATATCATAGTGTACCATTTTGGCATTGAAGAAGACGCCAATGTTTCCGAGAGAACACTTGGTTGTTGGTACTTTGTGATAGATCAGAGTTTATCTCACGAGTCCAGTCAAATATAGCCTCTGGAGGTCCTGAGTGGAGTAAAGGATAAGATAAGCAAGTATTTCACACTAATATTACTAGGATTATCGTAGTGGAAACGAACACTGACCATTTCCAATTGTTGTTCTCCTCAACAGTATATCACCATTGTCTTCATCTTCCTGAGCACTTAGCCTGCACAGTCCCAAGGAATCAAATAATCAGAAGATGGTAGATACTCAAGCTCCGAAGGCAAATTTCCATCTTCTGTACAGAATAAAATAAGTGAAGATTCTTTGGAGAAAAGTGTACGCTACAATAACAAAGCCTTAGTCCAAAGTGAGGGGTAGCTCAAGTGGTTAAAACTTCCCTCCCGGTTCCAGGAGATCCTGGGATCAATTTTCACCCCACCCTTATGGATCCTTAGCACCCAAAAAAAAAAAAAAAACAAAGCCTTAGTCCACTTGGTCCCAGGGCCAGCTAGACATGAATCAATAAGTGGAATCACAAAATTCATCTGCATAAATCCTCTACCATATTGGCATATTCTTCCCTGTTTAGCGTAAAATTCTCCTCAAACCCCAATAATAAACAACCTCATCCAAGTTTGCTTAAATCTTCCTTTACCTTGCATCCCCGCCCATCCTATTCCCAATCATCAAACATCCTTAGCGAAGCATTACTTGGTCTCCATTTTATAAGGCCAAACCCTTTCTGCCAATTTTCCCTTATTTTGTCCACAGTAGATGCACCCCCAACCTTTTTCATAATAACCTTATTCCTTATATCATTTTTGTATGCCCACACACCCAACATAGCATAAACGTCTTTGCCAAATTCATCTTACAAACATGATAATATTTCAAAGCCCAACATTACATCCCATATAGAATTTCCCTTCAAAATTCATCCATTGACAAGCTTTGACTGTTAAAAGTAGAGAAACATTTTTCCAATTTTAAACTTAATTGAAAGTTGGAACTATGAAATCACACAAAGGTTAGCTTTAATACAAACATTTGTCCCCCTTGAATCAAGTACAAGCTGCAGTTCTGAATGAAAAAGCAAAACTAATGAGTAATGATAAGTAGTAAATCTACAAAACTTGACAGGCTCTTCTTTCTTATTTAAGTTTTTTTGTGTCAAAGAGGATATAACAAATCTTTCTTTTGAGTTTTTTGTGCCAAAGAAGAAATAATAAATCTTTCCTCAAATACCATTGCTAAAGATATGGATCTTAATCTTAGACAATTAATTGTAGGTCAGACATGCACTTCATGAAATGGCCAAGTGTAACGCTTGGGACACTTTCCCATGTAATATGCCAAAAATCAGACCGGCATAAGATAAAGCTAGAAACCAAATGTTTTCAGACGCAATTTCGCAACCTTTAGGCCAATAATACAAGCGTCACCATCACTGACACCACCAATTTTCAGAATTATTCACCTTACATATAAATTTTCAGAATTACATATTTATATAGTAAAAGATAAACTGCTATCTTAAAAAATAGCTTCCAATGGACTGAAAAGGAAATTTTATCAAACCTCCCAAGACAAATAAAATTACTTTGAGATATTATTTTATATCCAAATAGACTTGCACAATTTACGAAAAGGAAAAAGAATTAAGAAGCCACTTACTGACTTTCATGATCTGAGGAAGAAGCATTTCTCATGGAATCCGATCCCGCTTTATACTCAAAAGATATGTACTTGTTGCCATTGGCAACTTGTGACTCCTGATGCTGCAAACACAATCTAAATGAGTTCATCCTAGATGTAACATTAACGCTCTAAAATATCAACAAGGTAATTACAGTGCTTAGCATAAAGAAGGAATACCTGGTCAATGACTTGCTCAATCTTCTCTTTCCAGATCAAAGCTTCTTGAATGTTGAATGCTGCCAACTTTATCACGAAGACACATCGGGTTAAGCTTTTCCATAATTTATTTCGTAGCAGCGTGACAATTGAAGGACACTGCATAATAACCAACCATAGTCTGGTACCACTATTCAAGTCACATTAGAACAACTTACAGCAGAGAAATTTAAATTTATTTTTTTTTGCAGTGCCTTGAAGTTGCATCTAGCTGCAGTTGAATATATTTATGACTGCACTATCTGATTGGCACTCCAGATGTATAAAAACCATATGTGAGTAGTGAAAATAGCAGAGTTTTGCGTTATTATTCCTCATAAGTCATAAGTTCCTTTGCAGTCTGATATGAAAACCTTTAATTGTAGCTTCCAGAAACTGTAAGATTTGAATACCTAAAGAAGCGGTATCAAGGCAATCTTGAATAATCCCAATAACTGGAGATTATGGTAAGTTCATGATTCAACCCCCAGGCATTAAAAACGTATAGAGGTAAAATAAAATTAAAAATTAAAATAAAAAAACTTTGAGGTGTCTTTAGCCAATTTTTTGAAAAGCATGTACCAAGCTGTTAAACTTCCTCAAATGAAACTAAATTACAATTGTCTATATCCATCATAAGCACCATTGAGAGATATAATCCTGAAGACTAGAAAATAAAGCATTTTTGGCAAGGAAAATACCAAAAGCTTTATTAACTTGAAAGACACTATAGGACTTCAGACAGCAAAAGGGCCATAAAATTAGGAATAACAGCCAACTACTGAAAAGGATGAGAAACACACCGTAATCCTGTGATATTTGTCCTTCTTGTTGTAAACCGATAAAACATAAACCATCTACATAACCAGGTAAATACAAAACAGTGATAAGAACATAAGCAAAAATTCTAACGAAGTAATAAAAAAAGAATTCTCATAATGTAATAATATTTAAAAAGAAGTCAGCGACAAATACTTGAAGAACATAATAAGACACCAGAAAAGGACACTCGAAGAGTCGATAAAAGCATTTCTAGGGCATAAAAGATGGTACTGGTCCTACTTCTACATAAACTGATGGCAAATCAATTTTATCAAAACCCAGATTTTAAAAACAGTGAAAAAGTTGTAATACATATATTGCGATAGTAAGAGCTATATGGTTTCATACCCCAAAGCTCTACAAAAAGTCAAACGATGGCGAAAAAGTATATAAGATTAATAAAATTAACTCGTCGTATCTTTCTTAGGTTTTATCTTGTCAATAAACTTTCACCAAAAGTCTATGCATACCTAGAACATTCAAGTTAAAAAACCAACTGAAAGAATAGTATGCAATACATGATAAAGCTGAAAGCAAGAGCACTTAAAACCTTTTCTTATGCAAGCCAAGTTCAATCCCCATTTCTGTGAGAAAATAAAAACATTTTACAAGGGAGGAAAAAACAAAATGACTTGTGCACAATTCAAAACGAACCTAAAACATCATATTTTTTATCTTTAAAATATGTGGATAACAAGAAATAACAATATACATATGTATGTGAAGACCATAACAAAAGGCTCACATGTCCATGATGAGTCTTTAAGCCTCGATCCTCCACTCTACAATTTCCATCGATAACAAGTGTCTTGACCGGCACCTAAATATTAAATACACAGAAGATTAAACTCAGTGACGAATCACAAACAATGGTGAAAGAGTAGAATGAGAGGACATGGAGTAAACGATAGTCCACATCAAATGCAAAATACCAAAACAACGAGATTCAAAAATCAAAACTCCAAGTAAAACAGTAATATTTATATGTATTTAGGTCCTCATAGATTTGTCAATCTTCGCACTTAATCAATCTCCTTCTACACCTAATTAGAAGTATCATTTCAAGAGTTTAAACTCGATCATCGCGACAATCAACACAGTTCTCCACAATACTCCCAACACATCAACCGCTTTGAATCGATTTTCTCCCAAAAATTTAAGTACATCAGTCATCATTCGTGCAATAGCACAGCTATAATAAGTCAAAACTCAACAATAACTTCACTGATTTATAATCTAATCAACAAAACATAATCCTAAGCAATTTTCACTTGGATCATCAGCAAATCAAAACCACATTTCAACAAAAAAAAAAATTCTACCATAACACAACAAAACAAAAGTAACTAACTTCATAAAATATATAAATATATATACCTGATTATCTTGAGGTTTTCGCTTATAATAAGCAAGAAGACGAGGCTCAAGAACAAAATATCTCATATGAATAAAAGATCGACCTATTTTCCTCCTTCCAATTCTCACCATCCATCCTTCATACACCACCTTAGATGATGATGACATCACTCGCTAACACCAAAAACCAAAAATTCAACCAAAACAAAATTCCACCAAATATCAGCGATATTGTTTCAAATCGCGGAAAATACTTTGATCGCTGTTAAAAAAACACAGAATTAGCATATTAAAAAAAAAAACAGCATTTAAACGAAATCAAATCATTTTTAAGAGGCTGATTGATTTCAGTAAAATTCGAAATTCTGCTTCATGAATTAAAAGATATTATCAGTAGATAGAATTATCGCAATATTAAAAAAAAAATCAAAAGAAATTAGGGGGAAAATAAAAAAAAAAAAAATCGATTGATGAAAATTGAAGAAGTAAAATATGGAATTTGAAGGTTTGAATTTGGAGATTGAAAAAAAGACGTGAGAGAGAGAGAGGAGGAGGGAAAGGGGACACGAGAGAAGAGGTACGCGAGATCTATGTTTTTCTTTCTTTTTCACTTAAAATTTTAAAAAAGGCAAAATGAAAATATTTTTTAGTGCTGAAAATTAAAGCAACCCAAACAAAAAAAAAAAAAAAAAAAAAAAAAAATTTTTTTTTTGTTGGGGTGCTTTAATTTTCAGGGCAACTAGAAATATTTTCTTTTGCCTTTTTTAAACTTTTAAGAAAAAGAAAGAAAAACATAGGATCCTCAGCGTACCTCCCTTTCTCCCTCGTATTTCCGTCCCTCTTATTTTACTCCGTCCTTTCTTCCTTCCCCTCTCTCTCTCTCTCTCTTCTGCCACCGCTCCTTTCGTTTTTTCTCAAGTGTCCCTCCTAACATTCATACCTTCAAGCCTTCCATGACTCGTTTGCTGTTCTCCTCCCCGCGCCTAGATCCTCGTTCTTGCCTCTTCGAATTTTCATCAATCGTTTTTTTTATTTTCCCCCGTATCTATATTTCCTTTCTTTTTGATTTTTTTGGTTCAATACTCCTGCTGATCCAATCTCTTCTCGAGCGGCTATCGTAGTCAATTTCGCCCCCTCGCGAACCATTTTACTGGAACATGCAAGTTAGCACTTAGTTCCTGTTCCCCCCTCCCTCTCTAACAATTGATAGGTGAAGCACATTGGCCTTGCTGTTACGCGTCACTTCTATATTCGTTCGGTCGTCGTTAGTGTCCCCATTTGTTGGATATATTGCGGTCCCCTTATATTTGACAGGTGACCATCGTGGTTTTGGTTTAACGCGCGTGATCAAGTATTTGCGGCTGTGTCTTCCGGTATCCCTGTATCGTTGGAAAATACGAGAGCTTTGCGTCCGTCGTGAGTTATCATTTTGGCCTGGGACTAGGCTCATTAGTTGTGTGTTTTGGTTTGAATGTCTTGGTGTGTTTTTTGTCCCTTTTGGGTGTAGCTTCTTACTGTTGAGCGGCGCTGAACCGTTGTCGGGACAGTAGCGCTGGCTCATTCTTCCTTTCGTCATTCCCCCCTCTTCAATGGGGTTTGGGGTGTAAGAACTGTTGATGCCTGAGGCCATACATGGTTACCCACGGACAGAGGCACGATCTGAACTTTGTTCGCAACGACCGCCGCGGCTGTGTGTGGGTGGGAAAATAGTCGAGTCTTTTATTGTCCCCTGCTTGACACCGAGAATATTTTCTCCTTTGGCGCTTCTGTGAGCCTCTCGTCTTCTGCTTTATTATAAGCGAAAACTCAAGATAATCAGTATATATATAAAATTTAGCCTTTTTTACTGGTTTGTTCTTTTGTTTTTGTTGTGTTTGGTGTCCTTTTTTTGTTTTGTGTTGCACATGTGGTTATTGTTTTGGGGCTGATAGCATCCAAGTGAAAATTGCTTAGGATTATGTTTTTGTTGTTAGATTTAAATCAGTGAAGTGTTTTGTTGAGTTTTGACTTATTATAGCTGTGCTACTTGCACGAATGATGACTGCGTTACTAATTTTTTTTGGAGAAATCGATTCAGCGGTTGATGTGTTGGGAGTATTGTGGGAAACTTTGTTGATGTTGTCGCGATGATCAGTTTAAACTCTTGAAATGATACTTCGTATATGTGTAAGGAAGATTGATTAAGTGCGAAGATTGACAAATCTATGAGGCACCTAACATACATATAAATACTTAACTGTTTTACTTGGAGTTTTGATTTTTTGAATTCTCGTTGTTTTTGGGTATTTTTGCATTTGATGTGGACTATCGTTACTTCGTTTACTCCATGGTCCTCTCGATTCTACTCTCTTTCTACGCTGCTCATCCTTGTTTTGGTTGTGATGCCTTCGTTCAACTGAAGTTTAATCTTCTTTCCGTATTCTTAATCCGTTAAACTGGTGCCCAAGAACCTAAGTGTGACACCTTTTTTTTGTGTCTCAAACAATCGATCGGGACAAGGTGTAGAGCGTCGTCGGTGGATGCTTCGGAGGTCCTTAAACCTTCCCGCGCTTCCTCCTCCATTCTTGGACATGTCGTTTCGAGTTCGTTTTCGCGTCTTCCTCTCGTTGTTCACATTGGTCTTTCTCACGATAACATAGTGCTACGTGCACGTTTGGGGCGCGCTTTATCCTGACTGCGCTTGGTCTTTGCGCTCTTGTTTATCCTGCCACCCTATAGGCTTTCAAGTGGACTCAAATTTGATTGTTTGTTGGCCCCTCTGGTGGCTCCGATTCCGCTCTGTATGAATTGGGCCCAAGCCATTTTGGTTGTTCCTCCCTTGCCTACATTTTTTATTTCCTCACCGTTTATTGTTTTCTCACTAGAGTTATGTCTGGGATTATGGAAACGTTGGCTTCACTGCTCTTTTGGCATAAAAGACGGTTTTAAGACAACCTTATCCATTGAACACGTTCTCCTTGCTGCTTTTCAGCTTTATCACCCGTGTAGTTTGCCTACCTATGCTCTTCATTCTTGTTTTTTACTTACATTGATATGTTCCATACGGTAATGGCAGTAGACTTTCGTGGTGGTAAGTTTTATCTGACAAGGATCAAACTCTAACATGTTAATAGATCCGCACGCAGTCGATTTTTCATTAATCGTTTATATACTTTTTGTCGTCCATCCGTCCTTCGTAACCTTTTTTTGTAAGCTTTGGGTCATGAAACCATATGCTCTTACTATCTGCAATATATGTTATTACACCTTTTTCACTGTTTTTTAAATCTGGGTTTTTTGATAAAATTGATTGCCCATCAGTTTATCTGTAAAGTAGGACCAGTTACCATCTTTTATGGCCCAGAAATGCTTTTATCGACCTTCGAGTGTCCTTTTCTTCTGGTGTCTTATTATGTTCTTCAAGTATTTGTCGCTGACTTTCTTTTAAAATATTATTACCTTTATGAAATTCTTTTTTTATATATTCTTCGTTTGAATTTTTGCTTTGTTCTTATCTCTGTTTTGTATTTACCTCGGTTGATGTGGATGGTTTATGTTTTTTATCGGTTTACACAAAAGGACAAATATCAACCAGGATTACGGTGTTGTTTTTCTCATCCTTTTCAGTTATATCTATTGCTGTTATCCTAATTTTATGGGCCCTTTGGCTTCTGAACGTCCTATGTGGTCTTTCTCAATGGTTACAAAGTCTTTTGTGCTATCTTTCCTATTCGTCCAAAAATGCTTTGATGTTCTTAGTCTTCAGTTATAGCGCTCAATGGTGCATATATGTGGATAGTAGCTATGTGTACATTATAGTTTATTGAGAAGTATTAACAGCTTGGTACATGCTTCTTCAAAAGTGCCTAAAGAAGCCCCTCAGTTTTTTTTATTTTAATTTTTAATTTTTATTTACCTACTCTCTATCTTTTTAATGCCTGGGTTGAATCATGAACTACCTAATCTCCAGTTATTGGGATTATTCAAGATTGCCTTGATACCGCTTCTTTAGGTATTCAATCTTACAGTTTCTGGAAGCTACAATTAGGTTTTCATATCAGACTGCAAAGGAACTTATGACTTATGAGGAATAATAACGCAAAACCTGCTATTTTCACTACTCACATAGTGTTTTTTTACATCTGGAGTGCCAATCAGATAGTGCAGTCATAATATATTCAACTGCAGCTAGATCGCACTTCAAGGCACTGCAAAAAAATAAAATTTAAATTTCTTGCTGTAAGTTGTTCTAATGTGACTTGATAGTGGTACCAGACTATGGTTGGTTATTATGCAGTGTCCTCAATTGTCACGCTGCTACGAAATAAATTATGGAAAAGCTTAACCCGATGTGTCTTCGTGATAAATTTGGCAGCATTCAACTCAAGAAGCTTTGATCTGAAAGAGAGATTGAGCAAGTCATTGACCAGGTATTCCTTCTTTGATGCTAAGCACTGTAATTACCTTGTTGATATTTTAGAGCGTTAATGTTACATCTAGGATACTCTTTAGATTGTGTTTGCAGCATCAGGAGTCACAAGTTGCCATGGCAACAAGTACATATCTTTTGAGTATAAGCGGATCGGATTCCATGAGAAATGCTTCTTCCTCAGTCATGAAAGTCAGTAAGTGGCTTCTTAATTCTTTTTCCTTTTCGTAATGTGCAAGTCTATTTGGATATAAAATAATATCTCAAAGTATTATTTGTCGGGAGGTTTGATAAAATTTCCTTTTCAGTCCATTGGAAGCTATTTTTTAAGATCAAGTTTATCTTTTACTATATAATATTAATTCTGAAATTTATATAGGTGAATAATTCTGAAAATTGGTGGTGTCTTGATGGTGACGCTTGTTTATTTGGCCAAGTTTGCGAATTGCGTCTGAAACATTTGGTTTCTAGCTTTATCTTATGCCGGTCTGATTTTTGGCATATTACATGGGAAAGTGTCCCAAGCGTTACACTTGGCCATTTCATGAAGTGCATGTCTGACCTACAATTAATTGTCTAAGATTAAGATCCATATCTTTAGCAAGGTATTTGAGGAAAGATTTATTATTTCTTCTTTGGCACAAAAAACTCAAGAAAGATTTGATATCCTCTTGACACAAAAAAAACTTAAATAAGAAGAAGAGCCTGTCAAGTTTTGTAGTTTACTACTTATCATTACTCATTAGTTTTGCTTTTTCATTCAGAACTGCAGCTTGTACTTGATTCAAGGGGGACAAATGTTTGTATTAAATGCAACCTTTGTGTATTTCATAGTTCCAACTTTCAATTAAGTTTAAAATTGGAAAAATGTTCTCTACTTTTAACAGTCAAAGCTTGTCAATGGATGGAATTTTGAAGGGAAATTCTATATGGGATGTAATGTTGGGCTTTGAATATTATCATGTTTGTAAGATGAATTTGGGCAAAGACGTTTATGCTATGTTGGGTGTGTGGGCATACAAAAATGATATAAGGAATAGGTTATTATGAAGTTGGGGTGCATCTACTGTGGACAAATAGGGAAAATTGGCAGAAAGGTTGGGCCTTATAAAATGGAGACCAATTAATCTGTCGCTAAGGATGTTTGATGTTTGGAATAGGATGGGCGGGGATGCAAGGTAAGGAGATATTAAGCAACACTTGGATGAGGTTGTTTATTATTGGGGTTTGAGGGATTTTACGCTAAACAGGGAAGATATGCCAATATGGTAGAGGATTTATGCAGATGAATTTTGTGATTCCACTTATTGATTCATGTCTAGCTGCCCTGGGACCAAGTGGACTAAGGCTTTGTTTTTTTTTTTTTTTTGGGTGCTAAGGATCCATAAGGGTGGGGTGAAAATTGATCCCAGGATCTCCTGGAACCGGGAGGGAAGTTTTAACCACTTGAGCTACCCCTCACTTTGGACAAGGCTTGTTATTGTACGTACACTTTTCCAAAGAATCTTCACTTATTTTATTCTGTACAGAAGATGGAAATTTGCCTTCGGAGCTTGAGTATCTACACTTCTGATTATTTGATTCCTTGGGACTGTGCAGCTAAGTGCTCAGAAGATGAAACAATGGTGATATACTGTTAGAGAACAACAATTGGAAATGGTCAGTGTTCGTTTCCACTACGATAATCCTAGTAATTTGTGAAATACTTGCTTATCTTATCCTTACTCCACGACCTCCAGAGATATTTGACTGGACTCGTGAGATAGACTCTGATCTACCACAAACCAACAACCAAGTGTTCTCTCTCGAAACATTGGCGTCTTCTTCAATGCCAAAATGGTACACTATGATATAAGCGTGCTCTACTCTTATCCCCAGAAGTGGATAACTTTGGCTATGGCTGATGGCAACTAATTTCAAAATTTTGCAGGGCTTCGTATATTTGAAGACTTTCTGAAGTCGATTACCTTGTATGCTACTTCTTTATGGTAAATTGGCGATGCTTCAGTTTTCTTAGTCTTTTCTTCTTCCAACAAATACCTTTTGTACAGCGAGGAGTTGTAGCGAGCAATGAGGGCTGTGAGGGGTTGTTGAACTACGTGTGAACAGATTTTGAACTTATAATGAGTATGGATGGGACACGATTTAGATAAGTTTTTGATTTCAGCTGTAAATTTTTTCATTTGAAGCTTTATTGGCATGATGCAAGCTGCTCTTAAACTCTTCTTTTTAAGCTGTTGCACTTTCTGATGTATTAAAATGGGAATTCACATTATATTGAGCATGTACATCTCTGTGTTAAACCTTTTCTGTTTGACCGTTAGGGAATTCCACTACACCACCCAACCAATCCATTTTATGCTAATAGATTATTTTTTATAATATATTTTTCTTTTTTTTAAATGATGGGTTTGTATTTTGAACCTGGTGTCTGAGTGCTCCTTTTTTAGCCAGAGCTTCAGGTTGTTCCAACATATAACTTAGAAATTTCTAAAATTGTCTTTCACAGATCCATCTAATTTTTGGGCTTTCTTACAGGCTAATGTGGTTTATACCTTGCATGACTATTCAGATGGGATTGCTCTTTCCATATGGTATTTTAGTTGAGGAGGTGGATGGACATACTGCTATCATATACCATAGACTTCAGCTGACTGGTTTTCATGTGAGTTCCTCTGTTAGTTTTTTCTTTTGCTTCAATGATCGATTAATCTATCAGAAGACATGGCTACATATATGTGTGTCTAATATCTGGTCGAAAAGATTCCAGAGGAGGGGAAAGTAGGCTCTGTGTGGATATTTTTAGTGAAATGTCTGAGCTCCTTCACCCCCCCCCCCCCCCCCCCCCCCCTCTTTTTTTTTGTGGTAGTGTTTCTACTGTGGACTGAGTAGAAAAATTGTTTATATATTATTGTGGTAGAAGTAAAACACCATTAATATTGTTCTGTCCTGAACTTGCAAAAGCTGAGAGAACATGGATTTAACCTGAAAGAAGGTGCCTACCTACCTATCCTAGTGCTATGGTTGCTTAGTGCTAAAAAATCGCATATACCTTTATTTTTCCAATCTGCTTAGTTCTTATGACTCTGATGTAAGATTTTTGTTGATGATACACCTTGTGGCACTTTGTTTGAGCCTTAAAGTTTATACTGTATTGTTTTTTGGAATGAATGGAGGATTTTGGTTTTTGGCAGAGTTGCAGCATTAGTACATTGGTACTTCATCTCAAAAACAAGTTCTCTTGATAACTGAGAAACTGTGATTTTTTCAGGTTTGTATGGCCTCGTGACCTCGGTTATATGCGTTATTGGCGACGTAATGATGATGGAAGCTATGGTTAGTCCTTTTGTTTATACTTTGTACTCTTTCTCTTTCACTCTTCACTTCCTCCTCTCCTTTTCTCCTGTAATTTATTTTTATTTTGCAGTTGTGTTGTTCCGGTCTAGGGTGCATGAGAACTGTGGCCCTCACCAGGATTTGTCGAGCCCATCTTGAGATTAATTTCCAATTTCCTTCGTTAAACTCTTGTACCTAGATTCCATGATTGTTTCTCCATGTCTTAAATATACTATTAATGCTGTTCAATATATCTGATAGTCAACATTAATTTTTTATTTAAATTTTTTTTTAAAAATCTTTCAGGTGGTGGGTTCAACATTTCCTCTCGTAAAGCCACGAAATGGAAGGCCCAGATCCAGGTGCAAATCTTATGCAACTTGACCTCAAAGGATGGGGTGTGGGCTACCTCTCATCATTCCCAGCAGCACTGCCTGCTCAAGTGTTAAACATGTTGCAGTGTGCTCTTTCAACTGGCCTGCCTTTTATTCTAATGTTTCTTTTAGTGTCTATTAGTTTTAAGTAGTTACATATTTTCATACCCATAAAGTTCTTGATGGAGATCTGAGATTTTTTTTTTTTGGCAGTCTGTGCAGTATAGCTTAATAAACTGTTTTGGTTTTTCATGAGTATTGGATAGAACAAAAATATATATCAATTTTACTATCTGCTCGTATCTCTGTCTGTTCTTAATTTGGATTTCATGACAGAATAATGGAACATATAATTTACTTCTATTTGTTATCTGTATGATCCCATTTTCGTAAAGATGCTGCTTGCCTAATTTCAATATGGAAGTTGCATGTTGACATTTTGTCAATTTGAAATTAAACATGGTGCAAGTTAATGACTATCATCTGTCATCTAATGGTAATAGTTCACAGTGGGATGCCAAGGCAGCTTATTTTGCCTATATATGTCAATGTGTACCCTTGTACGAATTAATTTTACCATCACTTTTGCAGGTTTTGCGTGAATATTTTTCTCAAACTGATGATAGGGCTACCACTCCAAGAATTCCAGTTATGGTCAACATGACCTCACATCTATGTCTTCAAGAAAGACCAAGTTTTCATCTATTCCACCTAGTTCTCCTGATCAGAATATAGTTCAGATAGAAATTCTGTCATGATGGATGAAGACTCAGATGAAGATGAGGATTATCAATACCTGAGGGAGGTCAAGAGTTTGTACCAGTTATTTTTATTGTTTTGACCTTTTTGATGGTGTTTTATCTAAAAGCTCTTCTTCTTTTTCTGAAATCTCTTCTTACTTTACTCATCTACACCTGATGATGAAGTCAAGAAATCAGGTATGCGTTGCTATATTTGCTTCTTGTTTGATTTTATAACTGCAGCCAGCCACCATCATATTTACTGTAGATTGACAGTTTTTTTTTTTTTTGTTTTGTTTTGAAGCTGTTGAAGAAACAACTGATCAATTGACGTAACAATGTTCTCGGATCTTTACGACAGAGACAATGAAATGCTCGCAACTGCTGGAGAATACTGATGGAAAAAACTTCAAAGTTCGCAGTAAGGGTTTTCTCATGACAAGTCAAGGTTCCAGCAGGGAAACATTTAATGATCTTGTTGCAGTCGATTGGTTCAAGGATACAAAGCGATGGACCATGTTGCCGACGTCAAGCTGTGCAGCACAGGGGAGAATTTCTTATTATTTACATGAGCAATAGGTTTCAAAGTCAAAGCAAAAAATGCAGGAGACTTGATTTGATTCCCTTCTATCACTTGTAACAAGCATTAGAGCTACTTTGAGGCATATTGTTTATCATCAATCTGCCTCCATATTGCTTATTGTTCTTTACTTCGTTGAGTAGTCTCTTCTTAATCTCCACCTGCTCCCTCATAAAAATTTCTTTTCTTTTCTTTTGGAAGATGTTATACATGATGCTATTCATGGATTTCCTCGGATGAATTTCTTGGAACAATTTCTTTTTGGGGTTAAGGCTTTGGTATTTTTGTGGTTCGTGTTTGGGAAAAGAAGAGGGATTCAGGATAGACCAATTAATAGAGGTTGTACTTCACTAAAACATATGTTTTGCTATTTGAAGTTGTATTCTAATTTTCTTTTTGTGAATCTGATCAACGCACAAGATTTGGCCTCTGTCTAATATTGGTTTGACATCTTTGTTGGACACTTTATACCTTGCACTCTTGTTTACTTTGACAAACTTGTTGTATTGAAAGTGCTCGAAGATGATAGAAAAGCTAGTTATTTAGTTTGCTTATGGAAAAGTGAAAAGGAAGAAGCATTCGAAGCTTTCAATTAAATATGTTTCAAACTTATGAAGGATTGAAAAGGATTGGGTTGTAATTTTTATATTGGATGAAACATCGAATACAAGTCTCGTGTATGAATACCTATTTTTCAAGAAATGGTAAGAAATGCAGGATTTGTAATTTCTAACTCTTTGCTTCCGTCTTGCTGTAAATACTGATTTGTGAAAGCTATATGATTTCTAGATGATCTTAATTTCTTGAGCAATTTCTATACATTTTTTGAAGTGGTTTGATACTTTGATGTCTGTTCACATCTGCATTTACTAGCTATCTTCCTAGCTCATGCAGCCCTGTATACCTGTTTATGAACTTAATTGTTGGCTCATGTATAACAAGTGATCGATAACAGCCCTGTCTACCCCTGCAGCCCTGTATAACAAGTGATGTGTATACCCATGGATTGTGAATATTGAAATACCACCCTAGTATGAAATTTGTCTGAGTTGAATTATAAATTTACCTGCAAAGCTAGAATTATGGGGCTAATGTCTTGCAGATCTATGTGCGACTGGTATCTTTTCAGCTGAATTTTTCTTTTTTTTTTTTCAATTAACTTGTTTAAATATATGAGAAAATTGTTGATAAGATTTCAATCTTCTATCAGTTAACAGCTAACTTGTTGTGTGCTCGAAATTTTTACGTGTTAAAAAATTGTAGTGTTTTATGTTTTCTTGGCTTTACGTCCCTAATAGAATTTTGAACTCGATTGTTTTTTCTATGTAGGTTGCTATGGAAAGGATTATTTTCTTAATTGTAATGTTCAGTAAGTTGCTTCAAAGCATCTGGTTGGGTTTTGTTTTGACTTGACCAAATCTGATAGTTTATTTACTCCATATTCATCAGGTACCTGGTTCAACTCACTATAGTATGGTGTTCTATTTGTGACACACAAAATTAGTGCCTGGTCTCTTTTGCAACGTTTTGTGTGATGGTGATGATGAGTTCCGTAATAGTCGTTTAAAAAAGCTCATCCCTTCAGTTCCCAAGGTAAAATCCAGTTTAGGAGATCACTAGAGGTTGGAAATGAACCTGGGTTTGTCAAATTCCTTCCTTTTATTTCCTTTTGACTAGCAGTGTATAATCTTGTTCCAGTGTAGATCTTCATCTGTTCATTATTGATTTTTTGAAGAGGTTTACGGTGTATGTTGTTTTTTTTTTTTTTAATCGTATATTTGTTTTATTATGGATTTCTTTATAAGCCAAGCTCTTCAAACTCACAGTCTATTCATTTGGTTGAATTGTGAAATACTTTGACCATTTTTCGGTGAATTTGTATTTGAGATCTTGTTTAATTGCTCTCATGTTTTGTTATTCATATTGTCTTGCTCATCTTCAGCTGTTTATTTTTCAACTGTCACATTCTGTTGTTTTATCTCCTATATGCAGGGCTCTTGGATTGTTCGTCAGAGTGTTGGGAGCACTCTTTGTTTGTTAGGGAAAGCATGTGACTGTAATTATATCCGTGGGCATAATACTTAGAGTAATCATCTTATTGAAATTGTAACTGTGTACTTTAGTCTTTTGTATCTGTTGCACAGGTATTGCTCTTTATTACTTAAATTTCTGTAGGTTGATGTTATATTGGGCTCATCAACAGTTGCCAATGGGGTTTTGGGCCTTGTTTATGGGGTGATACGACCTTGGTGGTTGATATGGCCTTCCTTGTACAGGTTAAATTTCAGAAAAAAGATTGTCTACACACGTTTTTATCTGCAAGGCTGCATGCCTTTTGTCTAATTGTTATTGTGTTTGGGTTCAAATTTCCATGAATAACTGAGGAGTTTGTTAGTTTTGATAAAAAAATTGTAGTTGATAGCAAACTGATCATGGGGCATTCTATGCATGCCTAAGGAATCAGTTTTTTTTTTTTCAATGTCTCCCTTGTCACCCTGAACGGCCTCTCCTATTTAAAATTAGGAACAGTGACCAGTATAATAAATGTAGGAATTATCTTTTCTTTATTGGGGTACTTCTATCCTGTATCCACATCAAGTGGTGTCATTGGGATCTTTTGTTCTTATGGTGCTTTATCACTGCTAAGTTATCGGGAATGGACCCTGTTTTGGAAGATGCCACAAATAGGAATCAAATTTTGGTGCAAGGTTTCACCCTGTTTTGGGCAATTGCTGTGGTGGAGATTTCTTCTACTAGTTATAAATAAGACATTTATTATATTCTGGGAATGCTATGCCGTTTTCTGTAAGCTATTGCTCCCCTTGAAAGCATATGTTTGTGTGAGCAGATTTGTTACCACAAGTTAATGTGATAATGCAGGCAAACAACATGAAGATGACTTGCCAGAGAAATTGATTGGTGCTGTCCGTGTTTTCTCATATTGAACTGTCATCTGCAGTTGTGCCAGAGGTTGCCTGATTCACTCTGCTGATTAATATAAAGTTCTGGTTGATGTTAATTTGCATATTATTAATGTGGATGTAACATTCATTGTTTCACTTGGCTGGTCATTCTCTCATTCCTGATATAAAACAATACCAAGATTTACACTATCTGGATAGTAAACAGCCAACCGCTCGGAGCAATTGCAGGTCAAGTTTTTGGATCAAGATTACAGCAAATGAGCAAACCCTAGTGGTGGTTTATATTGATAAGATGCAAAGTCATGCCATTTATTCATCCCACCTCGAGAGAATGTTGAGGTTGTACAATCTGTCGATCATCATGGGCAGTAATTTGTTTGATTCTTTTGATTTCTCTGTATTACTCAGATGCATAGCATTTAGAAAACCACAATCAAGATCTGTAGTTGATGTCTTTCCTTTCTTTTTTCTTTTCCTGTTTATTTTGGCTATTACGGTTATAGTAGAAACATTCCAATACATACAAATTGAATACGTACGTGGCCACAAGCTAGGAAGGGGTGTATCTTAGTAATATGAATTTGCTCTGAAAAACCGAACTTTCATAGAATTGTTGTGTATCTCTCTGCGTTTAGACTCTTCCCTGTTTTTGCTGTTATATATACACTATTGTTCATAACGGTGGCTGCAGCTTCTGCAAGCACACTCTGAATCTATACTACTGATTATTATATGAAGCAAACTTGCATCTGAATTACAAACGTCTTGCAGACAATAAAACCACTATATATAGCAGAATGCCTTGATTCTATTAGCAAAATTATTAGAGTAGCACACAAGGACATAAATACACCTTCGCAGTG
>PYUH01000107.1:2911915-3020572 GCA_016808085.1 Suaeda aralocaspica | reverse complement strand
AAAACAACCCAAAAAAAAAAAAAAAAAAAAAAAAAAAAAGGAAAAGCGGAAATGAACGTTTTAGAGGAAAAATATCATTTACTTATTACATTGCTTTTTTTGTCTTTTGTGGGTGTTCGATGAATGATGTGTAGGTAGCAACCAGTGAACATTTTTGGCAGTTGTAGATTTTCAAAGGAGATTTTAAGAATTGATGCCAATTTTCCATTGGTGGAACTACTATTGATGCTAATTTTTGGTTTGTAACAAACATAAATACCATACCTATTGATACATTAATAATTCCATATAACCGTTTCACTTTTGCGTTTATTTATATTTTCATGAATTACTCATTTTATATTATATATAATGTCAACTATAAACTAAACATTCTACCGTTCTTTGGTTCTAAACTAACTACGTACTTTGGCTAGTGTCATTGCAAAGTGAGGGTGGATTCTTAGTATAGTCCAATTGTTGTAAGGAAAAGCATTTGTCGGTCCACCGCATCTTTACATAACTTTGTTCCTTTAAAAATAAAATTATTTTGTAGTTGTCCGACAAAGTATATTTCTCAAAACCTTATCGTGTGTGTTATCCAAGTTTATGAAATTCATGTGTATATCCATCTTCCTCACCCCGTGATACTTCATCAATTACCTTATCAAGCATTCAATTGCATATCTCTAATCTCTCTTATTATAGATGTGGTTGACATAGAACCAAAATTACTTTTTAGAGATAGTTACATATGTACATTTTCTCAATGAATTATAATATTATTTCACATTTTCACCCTCTCCGACGATTTCATTATGTGGTTTGTGGCTAATAAACTTATCACTCAATTATTTCCAAGTTCTTTAGAATCTTCTTTGTTCTATTACAGTAGTATCAAAGTGTTCTACCCTAATACCATCAAAAAATGTTAGTCTTCAAAATATTGTTGACTAATGTCGTGAACCAATATATACGGACCTCTTCCAAACATCGCCTCGCCTTTATGGAATATAATTCCATTTCTTGTTAGTGTTGTCCACGCCTATAAATTATTTTAAATTCTCGTATAAACGCCTTATTGATATCCATATCCTTATTAAATACTCATTTAAAAGTCCATCTAGTATAATTTGTGAAAGTATTCTCTCCACTTTACTTTGATGTCTTCATCATGGACTCAAATCATTTAAATTTTATGATTGCCATGCATCTAGTAAAAATCCAACTTTTTTCAAAACACTAAGCCTAACTTGTTATATTATAAATCTCAAAAAGTCATGATGTACCTTTTTCTTTTGTTTTAACTTTAACATCTATATACTTTGTAATACTCTTAATATTGTCAAGGAGTCAAGGCCAATTATCTTTCCCATTGCGCCTTATTTTAGGGATCTTTCTCATTGCACCATGATAGATGCATTTATCCTTTATTCCCGTGTGATGTATACTTACATACCAAGTAATGCAATGAGCTTAGAAGAACTTCTTTAGACAAGATGAAGTTAAGACATGAATTTGATGTATGCCAAAATGTTAGGGGAATTCTTTGGTGGTCGTTTGAGAAACGACCATCAAAGTTTTATCAATCAAATACATGATTATATTTCATCTATTATTCAAAACATAAATTATAGCAAATAATTTTTTTAGAATAATTCCATAATATGGCTGTAAAAATAGATAATTAGAAATAATTTTTTATGAAATGGAAAAAAATCATGAAAGCATTTTTTTATTATCTATAATGATTGCAAAAAAATTAATACTACTATGTAAGATCCAGTATTAATATAATTAGATATTTAACATATATAAACTTTGGTAGCCATTTCTCAAACGACCACCTACGAATTTTCAAAAATGTTAATAGTATCTAACTCAAATTTTAAAATTACAAAACACATTTTATTGAATTGCTCTTTGCAGTCTTTACATTTTACATGTTATATGACACTAAACCCAAAAAAAAGGCATGAGCCGCATGACCAATGTCATATGTTATCCTACTATTGTTAGGAACTTAGGATTGTATTGAAACATTTGCTTAAATCAATTAAGTTAAGATCGAGCTTTGTGAATCTTAAAATATTCATACATGAGCTCAATTTCATTAAGGCTAAACCTTTAGATTTGGCATAGGTAATAAGTAAGTAAAACCATACATGTATTACCAATTAACAACCAAGAAATTGAATATTATTTTTTTGATTTTGGAGGATGTTTTTAAGCTTGGGAAGTTTGTTCTTTTTCTCTGTTTCTCATGCTCTTAGATGTAGCAATATTGTTGACCATGTTGTAGCTAGGCTACCTCCGCTGAACAAGGTTTTACGAGTTCGCAATTGTTTGTTGATTCTATCACGCAAGGCATTTGATCTTAGCGGGGCTTGATTAATAAAACTTAATGAACTCTTAATAAAATGAAGTTTCATCCAACATCATTATTCCAATTAACTTCAAGGCTATAATATTCCCGACGCCAATTAAATTAAGAGTATATATCTTCATGTTATCAATTATGCAAATATATCAACTTAAATTTTAATAGATAATTATATATTTTGCCGATCCGGATCCAATCCAACCTGACCTAATATCAACTTAATCGAGCCCTAATCCATTGCACATGAAATATCAACGTGTTTATTTTAAATGATACACATAAAGTCAACGCTTCACCTGCCCAAAGAATCAACGGATAGAATCCATCATTCACCGAAATCATGATTGCTCATTAAAAATTAACGGTACATGATTTCACTATCATTTTTTACAATATTTTTCTTCTTCTTTTCTTTCAGACGTACAATTTCAATAGTTATTCTTACAAATCTTTTCCCTTTTTAGAGGGTCCAAAAATATACAAGTATAACTTATTTTGGATCGTCATCATTCTCTTAATCATCATCAAATTTTCTATATGTAAGTACAAGCTACTGTATTTTTTAGAACAATAAAGCAATTCTGGGTTTATTTAATTTGCTTATAATATAATGGGTCATATTTAGATATTTTTTAGGTGTCTTTATTCTCTTATATAAATTTCAATGCATATTATAAAATTAGTTATGAAAAATTCAAGATTCAATGATTTATATGTATTTTTCCAAGAATATTATTTGGAATCTAAACTTTTTTTTGGTCTAACCCACCACATTTGACTTGTAAAGAGAAGAAATTTAACTTATTGAAGTTAGCATGAAAGTTCTTAATTAAAAGTTGTAACCTTTTTTTTTTTTTTTTTTAGGGTATTTGTTGTTTGGTGTTAAAGTTCTTTATTTGATCTTTTTATTATTGAAATTATGTAAGAATATGATTCTAAAATGATAAATAAAAAGTTGACATAATTATATTTTTCTGTTTTCTTTTAGGATACCCAAGTCCCAAAATAACAGTTTTGTACCTTAGAAAGGAGTTAATGAAAGAATTGGGTGAAATTCAGTGAAAAAAAAGGCAAAAATACTTGGAAAATGGGGTCATTTAAAGGTCATGTAGTCCCAGGAACACTGTTTTTGGTGGTGGGTTTGTGGCACATGTGGTGTAGTGTGTACAGATATGTGAAAAATCCGGGCACGTTTCGGATTCGAGTGTGGAATCCGGTGCCGGGTTTTGATGGGAGGCTTAAGTACTTGGAATTGTACATGGTGGTTATTGGTGCTTTTATTGATTTGTGCATAGAGCTTGTGTATGCACCTCATCTCAAGTATTTTGTTAATGGGGTGTTGAATCCTTCTCATATGAATAACTTTGAGCACTCTGGGATGCTTGTTATGTTCTTCATATTCGGCCTTATCGCACTCATTTCAGTGAAAACCAGGTTGGTTTTGTTAATCCTAACCTTGTGAATTCATAGATATTGCATCTTGTGGTGTTTGTTTGTACTGTTATATGATCGTTGTTTTTTGGGATATATTATGGCATGTTGAAATTTGAAAACTAGTGTACTTGTTGTGAAGGGATTGATTTAGCTTTGGAGCGTTGATCTTGATTTGGCAACTTTTATTGGTTATGTATGAAATTGTTTTGGTAGGAACAATCAAGATAGTTGCTGTCTTGTTCGGATTGAAACTTAGTTTAGCAACTCTTGAGTATGATAAACCTTTCGAGTGCTGTAAAAAATAGTGATAGATGTCGCCAAGAAAGAAAACAAGAGATAGTTGATCTTGGTCAAGCTTAAAATAGAAATTGAAGCTTTCTATCCTCAATTCACTCACAAAAAAAAGTAAAGGAAGTTTAATGGTGTTTAGAAATGAGTTATATATGAGATATGTTTTTCTTGATCTGGTATTTATAATGAAGCTTATTGTTCTGAACTTCATTATTGCAGGACAAAGTTCACTGTTTGCTTTTAAGTGATAATTTTAAAAATCAGCTTGAGAAAGCTTTTAAGGAAGTGATGTTATAAATTAATTTGGAAGTGGCTTATGCTAATCTTAAAAGTATTGCTTTAAGCCTTTAATAAAAGGGGATAAAAGGGAGAAAGCAGTATAGTTTGTATGCTTTTCTAATTAGAAAACATATGATGGATTTGTAGGACCAAATGACTGTTTTATAGTTGAATCTGACAACGTGAAGTGCATCGCTTCATCAGAATCTCAATTACCTGCAGCACTAATGATGAGGATTACATGGATAATGTTATGGAGTACTATTGCAATGGAAAGCAAATTTAGAGGAATAGAGGGGAACATCGAAAATAAAAGCAAGATAATGTAAAAGGAGTAGAATTTGTTTACTTTTTGATTACTTATCTACATAGAACTTAGAAATATCTTGGGATGTTGGGTACTTGCCTGGTCTACTAAGGTTTCCGTAAGAGGAAGTGGCGGATCTGAGATTGCAGTGTTGCTGACTGTGCACACGCACACTTATAAGGAGTATAGAAGTATATTTCAAATATTTTACTGGGTACTTGGGTAGAAGTATACTTTCTTTTTTGAATTTTTGCTGTTATTCTTTAAGGAATTTTATGGTGGGAATTGCTGCTCAATAATAACTTTTGATGTGTATATAAAAGAACTTTCATGCAGACATTATCTTAAATACATCATTAAGCTACAATAACAACTTCAGCATTGTGATACTTTGGCAATGGTTAATAACATGTGTTTTGGTTAGAATTCACAAAAGATACCTCATTTTCTCGAGCTGGTTTATAGTAATAATTTATATGTTTCATTCCACTGTATATCTTCTCACACACTTCTGATGTTCTGCATTGTGCAGCATTCTTCCCTTGCCTGACGGAGCACTATGTTTGATTGCTGCAACAGCGTTCTCTTCTGAGTACCTATTGTTTTACTTTCATTCAACAAATCACACAGGCCTCGAAGGCTACTACCACTATATCCTAGTTCTACTGATTGGCATGTGTGTCGGAACTGTTGTTGCTGGCACACTTGTTCCGTCAAGTTTTCCAATTGATTTATCAAATAGCATAGCCATAACTCTCCAAGGTCTTTGGTTCTATCAGACCGCCTTCACGCTTTATGGGCCCATGATGCCTGAAGGCTGTGAACTTCAAGGAGATGACATTGTCTGCCACTCAACCGAGAGTCAGAACCGAGGGGAGTTGCTTGCAAACTTCCAGCTATTTTCTATGGTTGCAGGCGTTTTTGCTGTGATTTCCGTATTCTACAGTTTTGCCACTTCGAGATATGGCCATTCTAGTCGAGAGCCTTTGCAGGTAGCTGATGGTGATTTGTAGATATTAACATAGGTAATGCCTCTACATTTGTTTATTAATGTTTCATTTCTCAGGAATCCCTGGATTCAATGATTTTTTTCTTTTTTATGCTTCTGCTCAAAGCTAATACCACATTACTGGCATATTGTTCCTTGGCAAAGTACTTGTATTGGACAAAATAGATCAAACTACAGTCACATTGTATTATTTTGCTGGGTATAAAACATAAATCAACATTTACAATTTGTTACAGGTTCATTTCAGACGAATATTATCTCTATAAGCAAGATTTTCCTCTGTTACATCTGATATAGCTAGTCAAAGACAACAGGTTTATTTGTTGAGTTAACGAAGAACATTGAAAGCGTGAAGTGAGCAATTTGTGCAGAAATATTCTTGAATGTGCAATATTTCATTGATTTACATGTAATGCTCACATGGTCCTTGAGAAATTACAAAGGGGCTCATGTCAGTATTCTTTTAGCATAGTGACTAGTATTTGTTATTATTCCACTTTTTAAAACTACTACACTACACATTAATCTTATGCAAGTTACAGAAACTTCTTTTGATTTCATTTTAGGGTAATGGAGAATGACTTACTGTCAAGAGCATTTGTATTCAGGAAATGTTCCGTAAAATCCGAACTGAAAGACATTTTATCGTGGCTCACTACCTTGTTAATCTGAAGAATAAACTTTCAAATGGATTTGTCGTGGCTCCAAACGACTAGCACTCTAGCAAACTTTTTCTTGACGTGTTAATTTAACTCATCTCATTAAAGTTTATCAACTAACAAAGCAAACAAATCAAAACAGTTTTAAACTACTGTATGCAGCAAAAATATTCACCTAAGGGAAAAAGAATTCATTAGTGTTGAAAAGTCTACCAAAAGCTGTTTTCAATGAATTTTTCAAGTTGGTTACCAATATTCACTAGGTGTCTAAGAACACTTCAAGTGGTGGACCTATTTTGAGAGTGTTTAAACGAAGTATTAAAATCCTTGGTGTAAAAAAAAACAGGAATTATAAGGGAAGTACAGTGAAAAATCCCATTTCACACTAATTTTGATCTCATTTAATTATAAACTAATTAAACATTGAGCAAGAAAATCATTTCCCAAAGGATGTGGTGTTTTAGCAGAATCTTGTGGTAGACACCACAATCGACAAAGTGGTCCAAACTTGAGCAATAATTAGTCAATCTACTCAAATCGATCAGTCCTGCATGCATGGATTCAACAACAAAAAACCTGCCCTGCTTTGCTTTGGATTTAAGCACAACCCAGAGCCTACCTGCTACTATGATCAAATTCCCGAAAAATCTCCAATTAAACAAGCATTTGGGGACACAAGGTAAAAAACATACATTGAGGAACTTATAAATAGCAAAAGACAATTCCAAAGTTTACATCATATGATGAGGATACATTCATGGGAACTAAAGCATATACAAATGATAAACTTTCACAAGGACAAGAGACAAGATGTCTAATAGCTGTAAGCACTGACCATAGTTCCTATGATTTCTTTATTAGATTAACTATGTAAGTAAAGCATTAATCCAGGATATGTGATTTTAAAAAAAGATGTACTTCAATAAGGAACAATAGATTCTATAAGCTCCTGAAGTGGGGCTAGCTCCTTCTTGTCAATCAACCCAAATTCCTGCACAGAGCGAGTATACAATGACAGCAACATCAGAACATGAAATAGGCAACTCTGAACAGGCATTATCGATTAGAAGATAAAGATTCTCCAACAACAAAACCTCACAAGTAGTAAGGAAATTAAATGTGTGCATGCTTTTAAACGTCTTTCTGGGAATTTCAACTTTCATTGTTTTAGGATTTCAACTTTAAATTGGTTCAAGTCATCAAGTAATTAATAAATTGGTTAGTTTGAAAAGCCAATTATAAAATGCGTCAGATCAACGCTGGTGAGATTCTCTCAAATAATCTTTTTGAGATAAGGTCTTAGAGGAAATAAAGCAGTCTTTTACCTCCCACCTCTAGCCCCATGGCAGAAACAAAAGGAAGATCTTTTAGCTAAAAAAGCTCCAGATTAAATTCTTCAATTGGGTTCAAGCATGAGTCATTATTAATGTAAATTTGAAATGGCTACCAAGAGTTAAATGCTTCCAAAGAAGTTTCTAAAAGGGATATTTGTCAATTAAGCATTGATGCTATTCGACACTACCGTTCATCGCAAAAAGTAGAGACTTACAAAGGTGAACAATATAAAATGCTTGAAACAGGTATTCAAGTGGGCCTCCTCCTTGAGACTCACTATCTTCTGGAAGTGAGAGTGATAAATATGAGCATATACCCTAAACAGTCGCTTGAAGATTGTTTTGACAACATCCCTGAAGTTCGAAGGAAATGGTGTCCCTGCAAAATAAAGAAGTCCATAAAAAAAAAAAAAAAAAAAAAAAAAAAAAAAAAAAAATCATGGGTAAGGTATGAATAGGGTTTGCATAAATCAGACCACCTCTCACACTGGAAATTAAATCAATGACCCGAGTAAAATTTATCCAATTCCTTTGTTTTTAAGGATGGAATGTTATTTATACTAATATGAATGTGCGGACATGACATGTCAAAAAGATTACCAATCTTCTGTGGGAAGATGGATTCATCATCCAGTTGAGATTCAACCCAGTCCATCAAGTACTCTACATACTTTGGTGCAGAAACTTCAATAGGCTTCTTGATCTGAATGCCATCGGCCCACCTATACTCATACCTGTTGCAGCATAATCCAATCAAATACATAAATACGATTAATGACATCAATGATTTTACCTTGAAATTTGTATGTCAACAATCTTACAGACTGATATGTCATACAAGGGAGGGGGGAGTACTGAAGTAAGTTGTGCAGATTTAACATCCCAAAACACCTAAACATCCACTGCATACAATTGTAACTCCCTTCAAGCTCAATAACCAAAGCATGCAGAATTAGCAGACACAAAACTTCTAAAACAAGCAGAGGAAATAACTTCCATCTCAAGAAAAGCCTTCGACAAAGTGATATCAATTATCAATACTCTTGAAACTCGTATACACCTTCAGAATCCATAGTGAAATCATAACATATAAGCAAGGATTAGATCATATTCTTTGGGCTCAGGTCAAAACCTTATTGTTATGCACAAAGAGAAGTACTAGGGGTGGACACAAATATAACAGCCTTGAAATAACTCACAATCAGCTTGTTTGCAATTGGTTCATTTATTAGCAAGCCTCTAATATTTACTAAGCTGAACTCGAACACTACTGTATTTGACTTGTAGGTTTGCGAATACTAAGCTTAAAAGAAAAATTAGTAGTAACAAACTACTTTTCCACATACGTTGTTTGTGTTATACTCCCTCCTTGTCTGCCTAGTTAAGTTTGGATTTTGACACGTCTGCTAGTGCACAGTTTGTATTATTAATACATTGAATCACACATTTGTTAAAATTATGAAAATTTGATTATTTTTGTACACGCTGAAGCAAATTAGATCCCACATGGCTATGTAGTATGTACAGAGTATTTTTTATGCATTGAAAAAAATAAAATTAAGTAGGCTTTCTACAAATATGAATAGTGTCCCAAGCTCTAAACGTAACCAACTTAAAGAGATGGAGTACGATATGCAATCATATATATCCATGATTGAAGATTTAACTTTGGATAACTTATATACCAAGTAGAAGGCTCAAAGTATCAGATCGGCTTAAATAGAACTTCAACCAGATTGATCTATCAAGTCGAGCTTGGATCTAAACCAGTGTTACCTAGATTGCTAGTACGAGTGATGTGAACCCAAGGTCATCATTCACATCAACCACATAGCTATGGATTTTCAACTACACAAATTGCAACAGATATTAACTAAGAAACAAGTCAGTTGAAAGCAAGAATGGTAAGATAAATATCAAAAGAGTTATGATAGTTCAACTACACAAACAGATCACACAGTGCTCCTATCACAGTAATCAGACTAGTATATAGAGGTAAGGGTCTATTACATGATCCTGCACATTCAACTCATGTAGGGGATATGAGCTTATTCGCAAGGGATATGATCTTGGCCACCCTAATTATGACAACATACGATGAACACTTTTTGATTATCATACTTGATCTAAGGTAAACGAACATGAATTTTATACAAGTAACTTTCTTTTTTCCTTAGCATTAGAAATACTGGCCTCGCATGTACAACCCACTTGTTTGTACTAATATCATTGTCCACATGTTCTGCTATAACAGTTTAAATGTGTGTGTGTGCATGCGCGCACGCGCATGTGTTTTGATGGATTGGACGTGGTTTTTTTGGGCGTGATTGTCCATCTTATACCCTCACTTCTTACTGGATGGTTGTCTAAGTACCTATTGTAGAACAGTAACACTACACCAGAGTGAATTCTTCATACCCAAAAGCTACTGAAGACCCATGTTGTCAACCCCAGCCAGTATACAAAGCCTTAGGTTGGTTTAGCTAAAGCATTTGAAACAACAATTACAAGATCTAATCCCTTTGACACCTAGCTGCTTGCATCATCTTCCCTTTCTACATTTATACTTTCCTCCTACCATCCTACAGTTAAAAATATTTCTCTTGCTCTATTGAGTGCTTCAAAAAACATGCAACTTTGGAAAGAGTTGGTAAACAAATCAGAGAAAATCCAGCCAATTTAGTACAACTATAGGCTCGTAAAGATGCGAAACACAGTAA
The DNA here is from genome assembly GCA_016808085.1 of Suaeda aralocaspica. Lineage (NCBI taxonomy): Eukaryota > Viridiplantae > Streptophyta > Magnoliopsida > Caryophyllales > Amaranthaceae > Suaeda > Suaeda aralocaspica. The sequence goes on along the minus strand of PYUH01000107.1, from coordinate 3,010,177 downwards.
CATTCATCAGCAGTTAAGACTCAAAACATATTGTACCTATGAAATCTGTCAAAAAGGAAGATTCCTACCTCATAATTTCCACAGAAACAGCTCCCACCTCCTATATCAGTTCTAAAGTCCATCTACCAAAACAAGGCAGTTGAGATAATCCAAACGTTATACATTTCATCTTCTCTTCCCTCAACACCATAATTCCACAACAATTGCAAACCATTATACTAAAGGACATACTTTAAATAAGATGGTAAAAGCATAAAACAAATCCTGACATGGCATTTGATCTCATTACCATATTGGCACTTGATTGAAGCTCTAAACTAAACTACACCAAGCGTCCAAGCCCATCAATTCCACTTCAACTATCTAGATTACATAATCCCATTTGTACAATATCCAACTTTGCTTTCCTTTACTCACCTTCAAACATAATAAACTTTTACAGGCATAGTGTCCTTTGTCAACCACTTGCTCACCCATAAAGATTAAATAAGATAACTATTAATATACCTCATCTCCAAATGCTCCACCTTGGACATTCATGTTGTTCAACTCTTAAGCAATATTAATGAAATATTACTCGATGAGAACATCTATCAAATCATCAATAAACTACAAGAAGAGCCTCAAGGGCAACAAAAACACAATATGCACTCTAACAACACCACCACTACCTAATAGGGGTTTTCTTGATGCCGGAGGTCAAGATTTATACAGGAAATGAAGCATATCAGAGATAGGATATGAATTTGGATACAAAACTAAAATTAGCAATCATATATACACACCATCTTCTTTCTATCAAGTCCTATCTTTGAGGTTATTCCTAATTAAACTTCCATTTTTTCCATTCCAAAATCCGTTTCTTAACCTTTCAAGGGGTGTTTGATTTTCAAGATGGTATGGATTTGGAATAAGGAATGAATCCAAGGTGATATAGGTTTGGAAGTTCATTCATTATAATACGTGTTTAACTTGGGAGACAACAATTTTAATTGATACCTAGAAGTATTAGTATGAGCTAAACCCACCGCTCATCTTGGGTTTATAAACCCTAAAACCCAAATCTTGGTGTTTTAAGGTATGTGTTTTGATTTTGTAAATTTCTACAACACATACAAGGCAGTTTTAGTCGCTCTAAACCTATAAATTGTACTATAATTGTTTAACCCCATAGATTAGGGTTTTGTGTAATGATTATGTAGTTTTCTTAAACACAAACAAGGTGTTTTAGTCACTTAAAATCTAAACTCATACATTGTACCATAATTGTTTAGCACCCAAACACCCCCGGGCTCGCTTTTTTTTCATTGCAAATACATTTAGATACATCAAGGGCACGACAGTATATATTCCATTAGACACCCTACATGCTAAAACTAACCAAACAAAGAGCGCGATAAATTTTTATAGGATTAAGGATTGCAAATGGTTTTAGACCCATCAAAGACAACTTGAGCCCAGATGTAAGGGGTTGGGTCTAAAACTTTTAGACCTAATGGATTTAGGGCAAATTTAGGTATTTATCAATGTCAATACATACATTTTGAGAAAGAGGTCTAACATATTCATCTAGACCCAAACTATGGACCCATAAGGCCATTATCCCATATACTTATTTTCTTTTAAAAAAAATCTATAAATAAATAAAAATAGAAGTTACCAACTTAAACATATCCACCAAAACGAGAAAAAAATATGTTAGACTAGGCATGTTTATAAACTTTTCAATTTGGTCAACAATGAAAATATGACGTTAGCGTTAGATGCGTCAATGCATTTTTTTTTTATTGTCTGGAGTAATTGTATATTTTATCCTTCATTTTGTAGTTGCATTCATGTGTTTAAGTTATTAAATGCCTTAAAAATTTTAAAAAGATATATTGACAAGTAATTCGCTATGGACTCATTTTGGACCTCAAGACCCATGTTGGGCCTCGTGGATCTAAGCTTAGCATGGATTATTTGGGTTAACTAGACCCAATCCATTCTCATTCCAATATGAAATCCCTCTTGGAGTTTTGGTTTTGTCATAAATTGGATTTTTAAAATTAGTTGTAATTAATAAAGGATTCCTGTTTTGTACATTCACTGCATATATTTTTCACATGATTGTTATTTGTTGATGCATCACTTAAAAACTAATAGTTTTATTTACATAAAGTTGACAATCTTTGAGTAATTATTAAGATGGATTAAACAAGGTCTTAAACAATTAACAAGACTGTTTTTCCTTTTGCATTAGGAATACTTCAGAAGATTCTCTCTTACTCTAGATAGTTACAAGATACAAATTAAGATGAGAAAGAAGAACCAGACGGGAGAAAGAGTCAGTCACAGGAAAGATCCATCGCACACAAACACTTAATTTCGTCACATAATTGTTAGGCCTTCAAAAATTTTATGAAGCAAAAGAGATATATATATTACATAACTTGTTTCCCAATTATGAAATGCATTTGAATATTATGTCAAATTTTGAAATTTTGGACCGGCTAAAATATTTCGCCTTAGATTTAGATCTCCAGGAACCTAACGATTCAAGCAAATAAACAGAGCATTTGATTTTGCTAATGATTGTGCTCAGGCGCAATTATCTAAAAGGAAATGCGGAAGAAAATTTATCTAACTATAAATGCTACTGCATTAACTCGAAACCAAAAAAAAAAAAAAAATTGGTTTCAAAAGGCCTTACTTGGGTCCGGCCGTCATAGTAGGACAGGTCTCAGGTGTACAGAACTCGGTGAGAGTACCATATAGTAGGTTCACCTGGTTGAAGAAATCCACAGCTGAAAATAGAGAAAAAGGTTGGTCTCTATGAGCTTCGGACAAAAAACTTAATTCTAACAGTAGGATTACAATATGAATTATGGTGCAACAATAATCCTATGCAAGATAAATTCATAGCAATATGGAAAGAATGCATCAAAATTATAAACGAGGCTGGAATCAAGATAGCATGAGTGTAACAGAATAAGAGGGAGGAGATAGAAAGACAAAGAGATATACTATTCACAGCAAGCCATTCATTCAAATCCTCCCCTGGTGGAAGTCTCACTGCTTCCCTAAGGTTTCCACTGCCAAGGGTCGCATCAATAAGCTGCCTCAACTGGGCCCCCTGCATTGAAAGATTTAATCAAAGAATTATATTTATTGATGATTGCAATATAAATTCCACTATTCTCTATGGTTTTAACAGTTTAACAAGAAACATGACATGATTGAGCCAACAGATTTAATGGTCATTACCATTCACAATTCACAAATCATTGCATGATGTTTAACTTTTATCAACAACCAACATAAGAACAAGTATTAAAAGGCTAAAACTAGTTACACCTTGAACAACAATCACAGATTGAAAGAGGGCACAGAGAGAGCAAGAGAGAGAGAGAGAGAGATGGAATAAGGGAGAGGAGAGACCTCATAGTCGTAGTCGTAATCCCTATCCATAGCTAGAGACTGTAATAGACAGGTAATGCCTATACTAATGTAGCGAGTATTCTTATTTTTCACTACTTATAGGATTTGTACACTAATTTCCTCTTTAATGAAGCTACTTTACAAGGATGGGGAAAACATACTTATATAGAACTAACCTTACTCCCAGAAGGTGCACTCTTCTTGGGCCGGAATGTTCTCTGGTTCCTGCCAGCGAAGACTGAAGTAAGATTTCACTTATATGGAAATATTTCAGTTAAACAAGAAACATATCAAAAAAAAGGATATTTTCTAAATTTAATCAATAAAAGGTATTTAATTAAAATTTAAATAAAAATACTACACTCCCAATTTAGAACATGGGAATTGGCACTCTTCAGGATCAAATATCGTCTAAGATATAAGATATTTCCCACTACCTCAACAACAACAAAGCCGATAGTCCGAGAATAATTTTGGGGTCGACTAGACCTATGATGGCCATGAATCAATATGAGGAATCGCAAAATTCATCTAAATAAATCCATTTTCTCCATTCTTCCCTATATAATGCCAAATTGTACTCAAATAGTATCATCTCGCCAACAACAATCTTCATCCAAATTGGTTTTGGTCTTCCTTTATCGGTCACCTTCCCATCCTTTTTCCGCTCTTCATGACTCCTTAATGGCGTGTTAACTGGTCTCCGTAATATGACCAAAACATTTTAGTAGGCTTCCCTCATCTTTAACCTCGATAGAAGCAAGTATTGTAACCCCTACCTCTTTCTAATAACCCCATTCTCTATTTTAGCCTTTCTTGGCATATCCAACGTAGCATACACTTTCCGCTACATTCATCTTATGAATGTGACTATACACAAGGGGGGCAAACTCTCTTAGTCTCTATTTCTTCTCACATTTTGAATCTCTTAGCTATTTATAAATATAAGAAATTTTCTAAATACTTTCTTTCTAATAACATCATTCTTTATTTTATCCTTTCTTGTATGCCTACATATCCAACGTAACATATGCTTTCCGCCACATTCATCCATACACAAGAGGGTAAAAACTCTCTTTGTCTCTATTTCTTCTCACATTTGGAATCTTTTTACTAGTAAGAAATCTCTAAATTCTTTCTGGTACATGATAAAAAGTATGGTCATGTAGACAATTGTTTACTTTGTTTCAAAAAGCACTCTAATGATATCAAGTGACAATCAATGAATCAATCAATCAAAACATTAGCACCATAAATAAGGTCGGCTACATGAACCAAAATTGATCGTTCCATAAGGTTGTCCACATAAATTATTCTCCTCTATCTCCAACCTGTATATCCAACATCCAACAACTTCATATCTTTTCTCACATCTTCCAACCAAACCATTTTCGATCTACCCCAGCCTCGTTTGAGATCTCCCTCATCCCACTCTTCACACCAGTGTTCCATCCATCTCACATGTCCAAACCAACACAGGCAATTTTCCCTTAGTTTGCTTGCAATGGTAGCAACATCAACTTTCCTGCGGATGACTTCATTTTCGATTCTATCTCTTGGAGTGTTCCTGCACATCCACCTCAACATCAGCATCTTCGTAACCCCTACCTTTTAAATGTGCTCCTTCTTGGAAGCCCAACATTATATATCATAGAGCAACACTAGTCTTGGCAGTAGAATTTCCCCTTTAACTTTAAAAGAATTCTTCGGTCATAGAACTGCTCTCCATCTAAGCTACCCTGACTTACTTAATCCTTAGTTAGGTAAGCCACATCTTGGTCGGTATCACTATTCTTTTGAATGAATGACACAAGACATTTGAAAAATACCCTCATGTCTAAAAACTTTTTCATCCAACCTCACCATAGCATCGTTTGCCCCCCCTCTGTGTCCCAAAGTTGCATTACATATGCTCCGCCATACACCGACTTACCTTAAACCCTCTAGACTCCAACCTTTGCCTCCGTTGTTCTAATTTGGCATTAAACCCATCTTTAGTTTCATCCACCAAAACAATATCATCCGCAAACAATATGCACCATGATATCTCATCTTGTATTGACTTTGTTGCTTCATCTATAACCATCACAAAAAGAAAATATATTAACGCCGACCCTTGGTGCAACCCAAGGGTTACAGGGAAGTCTTTGTCAATCCACCACAAGCCCTCAGCCCCTCACATTTGTGGACACATCATGATACATATCCTTAACTTTAACCAGGTCAATATACCTCCGTGTCAACGATATACCCAACCAATATGATACAAGTGATGATAATTTTACTAATACGAAATTAAAGAAACTAATGGTGAAAAGATATGCATTGCACACAAATATTCAAAAATTTATGTTGCACAAGAATAAATATACGTATGGACACAAAACGAATAAAAGAAAACACCATCCAAATAATAGAGCATATAAGTATGTTATGTAAGATACGTAGTATTTGTAAAAGTAAATTTGCAGCCATATTGATAAAATGCTACAGGTAGACAACAATGGGAAGAATACAAAGGAATAAAAGAAGTATAATAGCATATGACAATAAACAAAAACAATAAAAATATTATAGACAAGGAATGTATATAGCCACACATGGGATTGGACAAGGAAGACGAACATTCGATGAGAAGGCCTTTGTGCTTTTCCTAGTGTAAGGACTCTCACTTCATTGTACAAAGCTCTTTAATTTCAATCTAAATTCCAAGCATTTTTTTGTGGGAATCTAGGAAATATAATTTTAGTCTTCCAATTACGGAAATAACTAAGAGAATACGTAAGAGATAAGGACTTAGATTTCGATGTGAAGCATAAAGCAACCACAACTTCATAACTAACTCCAATACCCAAACACTACTCACAAATGGAACAAAGCAAAAAATGGTCACAAAAGACTAGAAAACTAATCTACAAAAGACATTTAAGTCATAGACAAGAGCAATCTTGACATTCAATCATCAAAATAGCTAATTATAACCATAACCTTGGAGGGGTTCAAAGACTACAACAACAATAACAACAACGACAACAAAGCTGTAGTCCCAAATTATTTGGGGTCACCTAGACATGAATCAATATGAGGAGTTGCAAAAGTCATCGGCACATATCCTCTTCCTCCAATCTTCCCTATTTGACGCTAAATGTACTTCAAGCCCTAATACCCTCATATCTCCACTAACAACCCTCATCAAGGAGGGGTTCAAAGACTAAATACCACAAATGCTAATTGAGACGTAAGTCATAAATGGCTAAAATTGCAACAAAATGTTCCAAAACAAACAAAGCATCAAATAGTTAAGCACACACTTCCAAATAGTTGCTAGCAACTACTCTAATTTTAATTTTCTTGCAAATTGATGCCACACAAGGCTTGTGTTTAGGACTGTAGAAGTATGGATGTAGAAGTATGGATCTTGTGGGAAAATTTATTCTGCTTCAAGCCTTTACAACTTCGTAAGGGCTTGAACAAGAAAAAAAACAATCAATAGAAAAATAATTAGCTTCCCTTCTTTTTCCATTCCAGCTTAATCCTAATAAGCCTTCATGATTTTCCAAGAACACAACCATAACACGAAAGGTAAGCCTTAGAAGAAAACCAACCAATGGCAAGCAATTAATATCCACTTTGAGAAGATAATGTGATTCGACACTTCTATAATCCTTGGACAAAGAGGTGATGCTCCCACTTTAAGCACAGGGGAGGATCCAGGATTTAGTCAGGTATAGCACAAAATTATCATAAAAGAAGTAGATAAATCGTTTGAACATTATCATCACTCTAATCTCTTACGATACCAAGTTTGTACACGGTACCTTTGTTAACATAAATAACGCAATCAACAAATGTAGGAAAATGTCACAAATTCTATTGAAATAATTTATATGCTTTTTTTTAAGTAAAAATAATTTATACGCTTAATCATTCATAATTGGGAAGAAATAAAAGGACCATTTTTATTTTGAATCTACATATTTAGAACAATCAAGTGACAAAAGCTAAAGAGTGTAATTAATTTGTCACAAGAATATTATTAGTGATTTAGTGCCAAGAGTAGTTTACTACTTAAAAGCATTATACTACAAAAATACTACCTCCGTTTTTTTTAGTTGCAACAAATGAGTATATTTTGTGAGATATAAAATAATCATTTATTGCAACTAAAAACACGGAGGGAGTAGTACTCAGTAGTAGTAATAAAGAATTTATTAGTTTTCTTTTTAAAATAAAAAGAGAGAGAAAGAAAGAAACCAAAAGGTCTTTTGCCATTTGCCAAGAGTGCAATACATTATGTGGGACAAATAGTAAGAGAAAAAAGCCCAAAACATTTTTGCTTACCATGAGAATTGCACCCACAACCTACAATATAGTACACATGCATACTTACCACTGAACCAAACCAAATTTGGTTATATTACTTCTTCAGAATATATTTATATATCTAAATTCAGGTGTAACACTAGCGCATGCACCCCGTACTACAAGGTTGGATCCGCTAGTGTTTAAGCATCCTTACCGCAATGACACCTTAAAGAAGTGGGAAAGCAAACACAAAATCCCAATAGTCAACAACTTACATTGAATCTCTCAAACTCAAAGTGACTTTCCACCATTCATACTGCATGGGTTGTATCTATTTGTTATCGGATCGGGTACAAATCCATACCTTATAAAGAAGTTCAAAAGTCTATTCTCGACCCAAATTCTATACTACCTAAGTTTAAGATCATGCTCACACCATTTTTACATTTTACCTCACCACAAAACTCTTTGATCATGCCAATAACAAAAATCATATAAGCCCTATTTACATGAAGAGAGTTTAGAATTAGCGGTCAAGGGTTTGAGTATTACAACGCGTAAAATACTCATTCACATATATCTCTTCCTAATTATATCATCTTTTTGTAAAACTCCCACTCACCAAACACCCCCAATCCTCCATAGAGAGTTGCTCTTGATGCTACTCCTCCCTAAGGTAATCACACACACATGATATGCATTGTTGCACAAATTGCAACAACTATTACCATCTTAATATCTCATTAATTTCAAGACATACTAAATCCTTACATTCTAATAACCAAGCAAAATGCATACACTTTGCATGCAAACTAACTATCAAAATTTTCATATACAACTTTGCATAAAATGCGCCAAAATTAGCAATAAACTAGCATTTAATCAATTCATACAATCATATCATTCAAAAAAACAATAATAATAATAACATACCTGAATTGCTCATTCAAAACCCAATATTCAACACAACAAAAATAATAGATCTTGAACACTTCAACATCAAAAATAAAACAACCCCAAAAAAATTAAAAACAAACGCACTTCATAAATCACTCAAATAAGCTAAAAAGGAAAATAAACACAAAATTAAGAAAATCAATTCACCCCAAAAAAATGAAATATAATTAAAACTAACCTCCCAAGGCCAAAGAGACTCATTGCTTAGAACTTTTAAAGCATGAAATTGAAGGGAAAAAAAAAGTATATATGTGAGTAAAAAGTAAGAGTAAGTGTTGAGGGTTTTTATTTTATTTTTTTTCTGGGTTTTGAATATTTTCGAAGAAAAAGAGGATTTCAAGAAAGAATGTCACTTTCTAATATTTGTTTTTTTTTTTGGGGGAAAAATTAATAATAAAGTGGGTAGTTGTTGTTGAAATTTGTCTTAAATTAAATTAAAGTATAAATAAAGTGAAAAAAAGGGGATTTATTAGTTTAGATTCACAACGGAGGGCGCGGATCAACGCTGGCAATTTACGCCATGATGAAATTGTGAAAGAAATTTGTGTTTGTGTTTGTGTTTGTGTTTGTATTTGTATTGTTTAGCTAAATGCTAATAATATGGCATCACGTAAATTGAAAGCTTTTGGGGTTTAATATGCAAGCTTTTGTTTGTTACTTTGGACCCTTTGTTGATTGTGTTGTGTTTTGCAAGTCAAAGCTCAAAAGTTGGGGATTTTGTTGATTGAATTTGGATTTTAAGAGTTAACAAATGTGTATTTTTTGTTTGACTTTCAATAGTAATCCACAGGTATTGATATTTTCACATGACAATGTCACTTGTTCCAACTAAACTACATATTACTAAGCATTTGAAAAATAATACTCCTTTCGGTTTTTTGTCAATTACAACAATTGAATATTTTATTATTGCAACCAAAAAAAAATATGGAGGTAGTAAGTCATTACATGGAAAAAGCGATTTCTCTATGTGGAAAAATCAATACCCATAATGTATGACAAATCTACGTTTACCCATTAAGTTGTCTATATAACACTAATAACATGTACGGAATCAGCATTAGATATAATAAGTAGAACTTCACGATTTATAATTTTTTACCTCTCGATCAATTATGGGTAAAAAATCCTGGACCTGTAAGGTATACAAAGTTTTATCTGTTTGGTACGCTATTTGATTTAATTAACATAAAAAAAATTTGATCAAAAAATTATTGTGCATAAGTTATCAAACAAAAGAGGCTGCATTTTGCAAAAACATCAACTGTTATGTTATTTAATGCTTTTGTTTAAGTAAAAATGAAATATATTAATGTATGATAGAAATGATTTGGCTGTTAAAGATATTAAAAATATGTTAACCTAAAAATATTTAATTGACAATAAAAATGGTAAATAAATCTAGTAATCCTACTCTAACTACTGTTTTAGCTGCTCATGGTGGTAAGAGCTCTGGTAAAGGAAGAGTCCATAACTATTGTCATGGTGGTATGATCGAAGTGTTGTATCCAAGTCGAGGGTTGAAAATAAAAGAAGAATGAGGAACAATCTAATAGGAAAAAGTTGGTAAATATTTTCAACATTAACTTTGAAAATGGTAATGCACTTTAGTTTTACAATATCTACAATTTTCATGATCTCATGGTGACATGAGAAATCACTTCTTTAATGAAATGGCTCTCTAGTCTCTACTAGTGTATCATATATTCTGTATCAAAATGCTCATATGCAGGTCCTCTCTTTTCAGCAAGAGTGAAACTCAATCACTCATCATTACGTGAAATTGTATAATTAAAATCCAAACTATACATTATTCATATTAAGAAGACATACACTTAAAAATAAATCAGGATTGATTGGAAGTGATCAAATGAGCATGCTTTACTATGTCAGCTATGGCAAAATTTGTTGAAGTTGATCCTCGTACTACAATACATATGAGCTATATGCCATCAGCACACTAGCACGGAATGATCTTCATAGCTCAGACTCACAAGGATCAGTTTTTTATATCTGCATGTACGTGGGACAACATCAGTACATCACTGTCATCTATCATGTAACGTCAAATTAGCATTAATTATAATAATAATAAGCTATAACCAAAATAAAAATTCTCAGATAATAAGCATCAGCTATCATGAAGCAAGAATTTTGTATTGTCATTATTATAATCATTTTCTTCACCATCATTAAGTATGTAATATTCAGGCAAGATGTTGGGCCTGTTGGTACAACTAACCAAGTGATGTATGGGAGATGCTAAATGAACTTCATAGATTGCTTCTTGGCTACAGGGTGTATGAAACAAGAATCAGAGTAGAAACATGCAGTATATTGGAATTTGGAATGATGGTATGCAGTATGCACTGCATGCTCGTTAAGAAGAATTTGAGAGGGCAGCAAATGCACTTGTTTCGGTAATAATATAAATAAGCACTGAGAGTAAATTATTTAGATTAAAAAAACTTAATGCTTTGTATAGGATGTATACCAGAAACTTGTGGACTAAAGATGTTCTGACCAAATGTGAAGCCAACACTGTTCAGAACTTCAGAATGATTTATCTATAAGACAGGATAAAAACAATTGAATAATTTAATCTAGATTTTAGAGGTTAGCTAATCAAATCCCTAACATATATTATATGGTAGATCGGGAGAAGCCACATGAGAATGGACTCAAGTTCAATATCTGCTATGGTTTGAATGTTTGATGTTCCACATCCATCATGCCGTATAACCTATAGAAAGACTTTAAAAAGCTCATTAAAGCTCAATCCACATCCCGACAGCATTCAATCCACATATTTTTCTAGTTAAGCTCCATAAAAATTAGCAAAGCTCCAAAGCCTCGTAAAATATCAACCTAGCCTCTGGTCTGTCATACACACAAACATAGTGGAAACGAAATGACTTATAATCACATCGGTAGACAGTTAGACACCCTATATTTGTCTTCGTAGTGCATACCTCATGGACCTAATATCACAATCAAAGCCAAAATGTGACAATTCAACCAACTGTGGGGTTTCACAAATAAAGCGGCCAAGACTAGCACAAGTAAATATTCTTGTTAAGCTAATACAAATTATGTTTATGCTTGCTCTTACTAATTGAGTCTATTAGTCACTATGATAAAGAGAACTGGATCACTGAAATAATAACAGTACTAGGGTCACGTAAAGTAATACCTTCCAGAACTTAATTAAATAGGTTTAAAATGCTAACCTTTACAAGATTTAGGAAATTCTTTCTTCAATGTTTTGAAATTCTCAGGTGGAGATAATGCATTTTTCACGTCAAATATTTCTGTGGCATTTCTGAATATGTCTAGATCCTTCAAGTGAGAAAAGCTTTCATTTGCTCTTTGTTGCAAGCTCCAAAACTGCGATGAGATGTTGTCATTCGACTTACCTCCTGCAATATTTCTCACTGAACAAAAGTTAGTTGATTGCACTAGAGCTCAAGTATAAGTTGGTTGTGGCAATTAAAAGCTGAAAATATTATCTTCCCATAAGAATCTCATGTTTAAGATGGGAAACTATATGAGAAGGAAAGGAAAGACATATCAGCAAAATATATGAGATCGGGAAACAGTAAAGCAGTCAAAACTTTATCAGTAACTACTTGTAACCAAATCAGCAGAAAACATGCAATGAGTAGCAGTATATGAATCTTGTACGTCATCAGCAGATCAGAACATGTGAATCAATGATGCCCGCAGGGAGCAAGTAATATGGCTAGTGTTCTACTGACTGGCTGGTGAGCTGCAATTTGACATGATCATTTGATTATATCATGTTCTTCAAACATCAGTTGAATGGATGCAACTAATAATGGGTGTTATTAAGTTATTTAAATATGTTTCCGAAGGTCGAAAGTACTGAATACATGGGAATTGTAGGTAGGGCAGGCAATTAAAATGAAAAGAGCTCACCTTGCGTGAGAAAATGTGCAGGAAGGCCAATGCCAACACCAGCTAGGGTAATACCAACACTAAATCCAACTCCACATCCAGCACCAACATATCCTATCACCTCAGGTCCAAAACCAGGACCCCAACCCACACCACAACCAATCCCTACTCCCATTCCCCAAAACGATCCATAAGTGGGATGCACAGGATTCCATGTCTTATACCTCCTGAACAGTCCTTTTATAATCATTAAAACCTGAGATGAAAATTGAATATTCTTAATGAATGACTAATACAAGCAAAAGTGTCCCTCAGGCATACATTGATTGTCATCCACCAAAAGGACAACACACTCACAATATTGTCACAAAACAAACAATATCATCAAGCATGCATATCAAATTTACATATTATATGCAATTACAACACAACTAACTTTTAAAAAAAAAAAAAACAAAAAAAAAAACTAATGAATTTGCTTCTTGTAACAACAACAACAATTTCATATCCTCTAAATTCCAAGCCAAAAGCCATTAATCGGGGTCATTAATGACTTAAGATTGTAAAGTACACAAACAAGCATAAAGTGTCCAACTTTATAAAATAAAAAAAAAAAAAAAATATATTATATTGCAAAGTATTTGGTTATAACGGACTATATTGAATGTAAATTGTATGAGTGTAGGATAGTTATCTCTCAAAATAATTCCTTCAATTCAATTGCCAACTCGAATCCTAAAATGGGTAATGTAAAATTGAGCTTAAAACATTGAATATGACAATAATAATAATAATAATAAATGGAAAAATTGAATAAATACCCACATGTTAATCCTTGATTAATTACACATGAAACTAGTGTAAATTAGCAACCATAGTACGAGCAATTGAAGTAAAATTTAAGTTGGCATGTTGCATGTAAAGATTAAAATAAGAAGATACCATTCACAAAATGCAAGATGAGAATGGAAGCTAAGCTTGATATTTTTATTGTGTGGTCGTGAATAAGCGGGAGTTGAATTGAGTTCAGTTGGGATCAAAGAACACAGTTGGGAAGTTACAAGTTTTACTGAATTTTAAAATGGTTCATGTTTTTGGGTTGGGCTTCTTATTTGGCTTTTATTGTGTTGGATGGGTCATTTTGGGATGGCCGACCTCCTCCAATATATGGAGCTATGCATTTATAAGTACTCCTTTGACAAGCCAAAACCATATCTTATTGTTGGGGAGCTGTGACCTGCTCACAGCTCGTAACCTCAATAACTACCTCACGTGACCCCTGAGCTCCTTTACAATTGACCTAGTCAACCTACTAGCAGATCATACTCGCTGGTCTCCTTCTTACTAAGCCAGAGCTGGGGTAGACCCCACCAGGTCCTTGTAAGAGGACCTCCCACACGCTACTATATAAAGTCAGTCATAACCTGAAAGAGGTAACATATCCACATACACAAAAACTCTCTTTGCACAAGAACATACTTTCCCCCTCCAAACTGACTTGAGGGCGTTCCTCGGAAACACCCCCCGAGGCCAGTGACGTGTGCTATTGTGCAGGGAAGGTTCAAGCTTGCAGGCTCACACAGCTGGTGGTCAACCCCATTGGGCACAGTTTCACCCCGAAACACTTACCATTTGGAGAATGATTTTAGGATTCAAGCAAAATTGACATTTTATTACTAACAAATCTTTAAAAAGGATTTGCTAGCTTTTGAATGGATGATAAAAACAGTTTTTATCAAATTATTCATCTCTCAATGTTTCATTCGTTGTTGAAGAGGAAACACTGTTTTCACCTTCTTTTTGGAATCTCTTGTAAATATCTCCCTTGTAAAAATTTCTTGTTCTACCAACAAGAATTAGAGACAAAACACCAGTAATTAACGTAGCTCCTGTAATTATCAAGTAAGCTAATTGATAACACTTTACTCCATAGCAATGCAACTCTTCTCCCTGCTTCCGTGTCATCCCTGATGCCGCAAGTTGCCTGAGCCCTTCCCTATCATACAAATGCCCTGCGACTCTTACATTGAATATGAAAGACCCTAGTGGTGCTGCCAATGACCCATAATTATACAATGTACCATAATGTTTGAGCCCAAAAAGCTCGGATATAATGGTGAATAGGTAAGTCCACTCTGCCCCAAAGCAAAACCCCATGATCACTGATCCTACATAAAGACCATATGGCACGTTGAAGGCTATAAGGAGGTGAGCAATGCACGACACTAGGAGGACGAAAGTGAGGCAAGCGGGTCTTGGCCATTTGTACTTGTCTAGCAACTTCTCTGAGATGAGTCCTCCCAATACACGTCCGAGGAATTGCCATATCGAAACTAAGGACACGAATGTGCTTATGCTTTTCTTAGGGTAGCCTAATGATGTCCCAATTTGGCCTAAGTTGTCTATGGTTGCTAAGTTACCTCCTATGCCACAAATTGTTGCAAGGAACAAAATTTGCATGTCAATACTAAAAGTTGCTTGTAAGATGGAGTGATCTTCCCCTTTTGGTGGAGGGGTAAATACATCTTTGTACCAAGCCTTTTGTGTATTGTCATTGCTATTAGTCACTACAATAGGCTGATTTGTAACAATTTCATTGTTTTTAGGCATGATTTTGAGCTCGGAGAGGGTTGAAGTGTTACTAAGTTGAAGCTTGGTTTTCCAAATAGCAAATTCTTCTCTAAAGACTAAAAAGATAGGCAATACTAGAAGAACAATGGTGACTGTAAAGCTGCCACTATAACCTCCTTTCCCAAACTCGACCTGTTGTTGAACCAAGATCATAATCAGTAGAAAGGCCGCGAGTCCTAGAGACATATAGAGGACATCATTAAAGAATTTCTTGTCTCTCTTAATTTGTCGTTGGGACACATCAAGGAGTCGGACACTGAATGCAAACATAATGGAAACAAGTGCAGGCAACCAAGCAATGATCAAGATGACCCCAACAGTGCTAGTGTCGGTCTCATCTCCATACAAGGCATGGAAAAATTGTGTCATAATAGCACCACCTATGCCAAGATATGACTTCAATATCCCAATCACAACTCCTCGATTCTCAGGGAAGTTCTGAACACACGGCACTAGCCCTCCTGTGTTAGCGAACCCTAGGGAGTTAGCACCAACAGTTATGTACAAGCACATTAGCCAAACAGGTGGATGTGCAATTCTGTGAGTGACCGATAACCATATCATGAAATAACCCAAGAAGTTAATCACACCGCCAAGAGATAGCACCACCCAAGGCGGTGCAACCTCCATGAGGAGACCGGCATGTACACTTACATACGTACCAAGGTCTTTGAAGAAACTAAGTAAATTTAAGGTGGTTTGATCATACCCAAGTGTTGTTTTTATGTCACCCGAGTAGAGACCAAATATGTAGGCAGCACCAATAAAACCAAGGATTAAAATGGTTGAGAATACCACAAAAAATCTTCCTGCTAGAAGTTGCACTAAGAAAATCTTAGCATCAGTATTATTCATTATATTTTTGGAAAGGTGAGAAATGCTTGATTTAGATTTTGTTATGAAGTTTGTGAGGAATATGAGGTTGATTTATAGTATTATGGAGTTGTTTAGTTACGGAGTATAATATTGAGATAGTTTGTTCAAGGACATTATTATATTTTCAATTATTTTTGTTTAATATAAGTGTATATATTTTTTTTTTTTTAGTGTTTATGAGGAAATAGCTAAAGTGTGTATTAAATTAAATTATGTAAACGTGGTGACATATCATTTTGCAACTAGTAGTAGTAGTAGAAGTTATGCAATTGTCAAGTTGGCATTGGCATCATTAATTGATCTCAAAGTTGACTATGTAATCCATGCTCCGTGGTATGATAGTTTGTATAAATGGTCGTGAATCTTGATGATCATGACCAATATTACCCAATTATATTAAAATGATTAAACATGGCATATTTGCCTTATTAGAAAGTGATTGACACTCTTCTATATTATAAATAAATATGTGTCATTCACATGTTGTGTTTAAGAATGGTTATATCACCTTCAACAAATAAACAATAACTGTAGATAGGTTATATTGAAAAAATAAAAAAGAAATTAAATTATTTGTGTAGGCTGGCTGGTTTGATGGACAAGAGATGGGATATGGATTTCTTGTCCAACTTGCTCCTTATCCATTGTTTGTTTAGATAAACTTGTTAAAATTGGTAGAATAAAATAGGGATAATATCACTGGTTATTCCCATAAATTTATACCGAGGGGGGTTGGTATTTTTTTAAATTAAATATTTCTACTAACAGGTAAAATGACATTTTTACCCCTTTTTTAATATACACATAGATACTCTTTTGCCCACCCGACAAGGGCAATAGTGTAACTAAGTGTTTGATACTTTTCCATATCCAATCCTACCAATGGATAGGGAAATAATTGTCCTTACTCCTTTTTCAACTTTTATCTTTTATATGTATTCCCCCGGATAAGCAAAGATTAAAGTGTTATCTAACATAAGAAGAAACAAAAAATTACATTCAATCATGATTCTTCTTTCATTATCTTGTTTTGGAAGATGGTGTTGTACGTACTATTGTTTTGGTTGACTTTTGGTCTTTTCAATTAAGCAATTAAATAAACATATTTTATGGCTAAAAAGTGACTTCGATAATATTGAACGGAAGAAAAACCCTTCGTTCCTTCATTGGTTTATTTGGCCTATAAATTATGTAATGAACAACAAATAATCAAAACATAATTTTTCTTGAACAATAGGGTGCTAATTCTTTTGAACAATGTTGATATAACAAGCATACAACTTGCTTAAACAAGTGACTTATTCTGAATTTCTGATTGCATAAATCAGTCAAAATAAATCAAGTGAACAAACAAACAACCAAAACTTAAAAGTAAGTTGCCCAACAAATCTTTTAGACTCCGTACACCCTAGTACCCTATGAATGTTTCAGGTAAATAATATGTTCCATATTTCCATTTTAATTTAGGATGGAGATAATAACCGCAAACATAATTTTGTAGGCTTAGCACAGGGTAGAAGAATACAATGTCCAATAACGGAGTATACATGATTTGAAAGGATAGCTCTACTTTGAACAAATTTATGTAGAAATCGTATATTAATTTGACTATTTGAATGTATTCATTCAACATTGTATGACAATTTAAAATTCAAATGACCATAAGCAAAAAAAAAAATTGACTGTATGTAGTGTTTAAAGGATAACTTAATATGGGAAAGTTATTAACCTGACATCAGCAAATAAATAAACTAAGTAAAAGCGACATAAATTGATAGAAGAACAAAGTGCCTTTTAACAATTGGGTCCGCTGTTTCAATATGACCATGGCGCCACTATTTTTTTTAATGCTAAAGACCCGCTACTTATGGGTAAATGGTGAGAATGGATCTTACGATCTGCAATCAAAATAAAATCTCTCACTCAATAACTCTCACAATTAACTAGACGCATAAATGTGTTTACATGCGTCTAATGTAGACATAAACTCATGAAATCTATGCCTAAACTAGGCACAGGTTTCACCTTTTTTAATTCTTTTTAAAATGAAACCTGCTTCTTGAATAGGCACAAGCATCAAGCTTCACGAAGTATGCACTTAATCAAGACATAGGTGTCATTTTAAAAAAATTAATTAATTAATTAAATGTGTTGGTAGGGCCTATTTACTTTAGCTTAAAATCAGTTCAGTTCAGCTCTTCTCTTATTTTGCTAGTCATTAATCCTTCATAAAAACTTTCAGTTCAGTTCAGTTATTTTCAGTTGAAATAAACAGACCAGTAGCGGTGGGTAAGTGGTGCGATAAGTGGAGATAGGGTGATTGCGTGCGGGGTGATGGCACGGTGTAGAGGTGTAATTAGTGTTTGCAATAAAAAAGGTAAAATAAAAGGTTTAAGTACAAATTTGAGCGATAATTAGAAATTATTAGATGAGGAATAATGTTCCTTATAATCCAAGACTTTTCCAAGATATTTTTCTACTTTGAACAATTTCAAACCTCATACCCCTGTATTTTAAGTTTTTTAATGGTTATTTGCTGGCTACGGCAATTGCAAAACTTAATCTGTATAAGTTATGATTATCCGTCATCATCCCAACCACTTCCAACGAATGAGATTAAAAATATGGGTTGATGGGATCATAGCCAACGGTCCAACACCGTCATACGTTGCAAGCGTATCTTTGAAAGTCTGCACATAAATAAATACTCGGTAGAAGAATTTTAAAGATTTCTACCAATAAATAATTAAGATTTAATGATTTAACTATGTATAAATACACTATCATAAAATCATCTTTCCATATTGTATGGGATTACTACAGCAGTACAGCTTATGCTTTGCTTGCTGCTGTAGTGCTCTTTATTGTTGATTGTTTCATAAAGTAGTTAGCAACTCTGCACTCTCTATTTCCCAACAATCTGGCGTATCCAAGAAAATCTTCATTCTTGATAAAACATGGAAAGAAAACTACTGGGATTTTTTTATGAATCAGCCATGTTGTTGACTTGCTGTTTATTTTCCTACTGGATTAGAGTTATGCTTAGAATATACAAAAACTGCTGTAGTGCATTGAATGTTCTGTGTTCATCACAGAGCAAAAAAGCTTAAATCGCGGAAATCATATGGATGATCTTTTTACCTATATCACTATTCTTTACAAAGATTTTCCTATACGTACTTATGATTTTTATACTCGATAGTGAAGGAGGCCATCTACAGTTCTTTATGCTCCATCCCCTTTGAGATCATATAGTCTGAACTGCAGCGATGTCCCTGAAATTCCACCAAATACACAAACATTTTAAAAGGGGTGTCGAGATACCAACAGAATCAATCTGGAGTTGACAAAACAAATAGCCTGAACAACAAAACTTCAAGGCATTGTGAAACAAAGGTGTCCTACAAATATAGCAATGTGAATGCATGATTATGCCCAGAAAAGTTACACAGAAATCAAAATTAACATGATTATAACCGAATTCAGACTTGCAAACAAGCAGTAAGAAACTTGAGTGACACACTGACAGCAACTTTTGCATACCAGCAAACACCAGAAAGCAACTCAAGCCGTGGTACAAAAGATCCCGTAACGGTTCCGAAGAGAATCCATAGCTTTCTCAAACGATTGCACTTTCTCTGGGATGGATGTCTTACATACTGCATACAATTGGAGCAATTATCAGCTCAAAGAATGTAGAAGCATGGTGTTTTATGTACTAAGCATAACTTCTGCTCAAGAAGATAAGCATTTTCATTCAAAAACTACCTAAAAATTCAGTGTCTCAAGTAAAATACTGATGTGCCAGTTGGATAAAATGAATACAAATTTCGCCTGCTAGCGCTGATTATGGTGTCCATAGCCTTATTTATCTTAAACACATGTAGAAGGAAAAAGAGATGAAGATTCAACAGTCGTTATGTTTAGAAGAAAACAAATTCTCAGGACTTTCATTTATATATTTTGCTCACTTTCCTCGATCAAAAATAAACTCAACCACAGGGGGGAATACATTTTTGATTAGTAGGTCAAATACGAGGCATCAAACATTTCAACTCCTAATGCACCTTCAATTAGTGCTGGTCCTGCTGGATACAAGCAGGCATTACTTGAACTTTGACATTGCAGTTGAGAGCATATTAAATGGCACAAATATCTCTCATGGAGCACCATTGATCATTTGATCAAGAATTTTATCTTAAAACTCTTAATTGAACAAGTAAACTGTGTTTGAAATGTTAACATCATTTGTTACAGTTATATCAAATAGCAGTTTGATACCCAAATAACCCAAATCAAGTTGCACATTTGCTCATGCTCCAGGAATAATGAGACTATCCAAACAGGCCGGGGAGGAGTGGGGGAAGAGAAAACTATATCTCTTTTGCTGGGATACAGTCAGGTACAAATAATTTCTTCCCACCCACAGAGTTATTGTATTAGCTTTCATCAACTTGTTATGGACTCAATATTCTTCTCCAACCAGACAGTGGGTACATACTACATAGTATTATAGCCAGACACCAATTATAAAAAGGAGAAAAGGAAGTGGCTTAGAAAAAGCCAGCCAAAAATCAGTATGATGCAAATAATAGAATGCAACAGACACATCTCAACTAACAAACATGAGTTTGAAGGCAGCCACATGGTTTATACACGGAAAGACCATAAGCTTGAGTTCATAGAAAGTCAGTAACATACCACGAGCAGTACTGGTTTGTGCTTCCATGATGAACTCAGCATATGAATCCTGTTGATGATTCCTTTATTAATGTTTATGCTTAAAAAAACAATGCTCTTTAAAAATATGAAAAGCATTCGCTGCATAAAACAATAATTCAATACCTTCATTGCTTCACAGCTTTCAGCTATCCTGTCAGACATCTTCTTAAACTCCTTGTCAGTCTCATCCATTAGTTGCTGACACTCTTGCGATTGAATCTGTTTAGAAAATTAAATCAAACACATAGCTGAGAATTAGCTTTACTAAAGGCCTTCAAGAATTAAAAAGTTCAAGTTCTTCTGTACTATATGCCTATATGGAGTATTGGAATATACCAGTCTATTCAGAAAGTCAACCTTCCGGTCGAAACTTAAAGCATATCACAGGCAACCACAAAATCAAAATCTCTAACATTATCATGTCAAAATCTGACAAAACACATCAACAGCTAACAATTTGAAGAATGTTGAATATCAGTTAAACCACCAGAAAAAAATGTGACACACACCAATTGTTGATTCAATACTTGTTAGAGTGATTCATTTATGACAAGTCAGGTTACATAGCTACAGACTGGCTAAACTGCTAGCATTTGTCGCAAAATAGTTCACTGTGCTTGAGCTGCTGAGACTTGAGCAAATGAACAAGATGAAAATTTCTTCCAATGTGAAAAAATGATTTTAAAGTTAGTTTAAGAGACAAATACTCCTGCAGATTCAAAGGTGCATTTATTCTGTGAAGTCTATGAAGAATTCAGAAGAACAGAAAAAGGTCATTTCAGACGCCATGCTAATAAACAGACTCTAGCTTAACTATATTAATAGCACGAAGGCTTAGTTTGGTTTGATAGAATTACTCCCAATGAAAAATTATGGGAATCATAATTGCAATTTAGATTTCATTTGGTCAGTGCCTAGAAGTCTTGTGTGGAAAGATTAAGGAGAAAGGAAAAATGGAAATGAAAGATGGATGGGAGTAGGGAAGGAAGATAATGATAAAGTGATAGTCCACCCTTGGAGCAACTACTTTCTGTCATGGGAAAATCTCTTTTAACCTACTATAACCCAAACAAAGGACGATGGGATAACCAGCTTTCTAGGAAAATGTTCTATGAACGAAGCACTTCAAAAAGAAAACTATACTCGTACAACGCCCAATTATTTACAAAAGATGCAAAGTAAGGGAAAATAAAGATTAAACAAAGTCTGTATCTAACTAGGTTTACTTTCTTATATTGGAGACACAATTTCCCATGGCATTATCGCAGTCATGATAAAAATACAGTCACAACTCAAGCCAAGTCATCAAGACATAGAAATTACGAATAACATACAGAATACTGGAGTAGACATCGAATTTGCACGGGACACACTTAAAAGGTATTGAGCACTCTAACAAATCCTGACGTCCCCAGAGAAACAAGGCTTGGTGAATAAGCAAACTGCTCAAGACAAACCTAGACAAAGCATAGCTATGCCCATTCGAATAAGTATACAACTCATTGATTACATTTGCTTGCTACCCTGTCTTAACAACAGAAGCTACATGAGACATTCCACTGCATCAGCATCCTACATGGCTAACTGTTTCCATTGTAGAACTAATTGCCTGCATTGAACCATTTACCCATATACCTGCGAATCCAATAATACACCAGCAATCTTGTGGCTAAACTCAGTTTTACGACTCCCCAATCCTAACTCATAAATTTAACACATGACTCACACAGAGCTCAATTAACAGAAAAGATTATTTTTGTATTCAGATACTGTTTTTGTAAATTTAGAACCTCAATTTGTAGTCCTAGATATTTCTCATACGTATTCACTACTTCAATCTCAGACAAAAATAAGTAAACTACAGGCAAGCTAGCTTAACACAATGTAAATGATTGCAACTAGTGAGCAATTTTACTGCTACAAGATTTAGCCATTCGAAATTCAAATAACGGAATGCATTGAAGGCAGTATATCAGTTTACAGAAGGAGGAGTATTCCACATTATATTGTGCAATTCTTAATATCCACTTAAACAGACTGCACTTAAGTTGCTCTTTATTAAAACTAAGCTTGTAGCCTCATTCTCGATTACTAGTTACAAATGACAAAAATATCTTCACATTCAAAACAACAGTAAAATATCAACAATCATCCTAAAACACTAACAGAGATGAAATGATCTAACTACATCAACAAATCGCACATCACAGTCATTAACAACATCTCAGCATTCTAAATTATGCAAAAAACAAAAAAAAACAAAAATAAAATTGAACAAAAACCTACAAAAATCAACATTTCAAAATTGAATCATCTGACAAAAAAAATCAACGAAAACCTAAAATTCTCATAACTAAAACCATCAAGTGAAAGAGAGAGGAAGACCTTTAAGCGCTTATGAAGGCGAGAATTAGACGAATCAATCTCCTTAAGAATATCAGAGTGAGACCGCTCAACAACACGCTTAATCGAGTCCAAACGAGTCGAAACCATTTCCTTGAGCTCAGAAATCGAAGAAGCTCCTTCAACAACTTTACGCTGTTGCTGCTGCGGCGGAGAAGATTTCACCGGTGTTTTCCGGCGATTAGAGGTGGTTTTCGCCGGAGGATTGAGGTTGAATTCAAAGGATTTCGTCGGCGAAGTTTCGATGTTATTCGATAGTTTGCCGTTGTTCTTCGGTGGTGCTACATAAGGTGGTGATGATAGGAGATCTGCTGCTGATGGCTTCTTCGTCGCTGGTCTTCCTCTCTTTTTCATTGAATTGTTTTTTGTTACTGTTTCTCTCTCTACCTTAAGCTTTCTCTCTCTTCTGTGAGTTGGAATTGCTGTGAGAAAATGGAAGGCGGGAATGTGGGCGGTGGTATTTATGGAGAGAGGAATTTGAGAAGGTTTGAAATTTGGGAATCCTTTGAAAGATGTAAGTTTGGGCTGGGTTGTTTACTGTTTAGTAGGCTTAGAGAGGCTTAAATTATATTATTGGGCCGAAAGGATTAAATACACTTTAGGCCTTTAGGGCAAAAAAAAAAAAAAAAAAATCCTGAGAGCAAAAAACTTTTATTTATTTATTTATTTATTTTTATTTTTTTATAAGAAATTGCATGACTATTATTTTGATAAGAAGAACAACTTAAATTTATTCGTTCCAATGAAAATTACACATATCCTTCGAAGCAAGCTGTATAATAAAATCTCCATATTCTCCAACCAAACTCTGAACTTAGCTAAAAGGTGAGCGATCATATTAGCATTGGGAGTACAATTTGAAATATACTTACGGACGGGTATAATTAAAGTGAGAAAATCTTAGGCACAACATTTAGAGTAGATAGTAACAACAATAAAATTGCCATGCATGTTATGATCTTAATTGACAAGTGTAATTTGTTTTGTGCTATAATTGAGACATTTTGTACGTTAAAGCGTTGGCGTTTCTTCAAGGCATAAAGGCTCTTTTCTTACTCCATCTATGACCATTCCTATATAGTGAGAGGAGTCAAGTGAAGAATGATCATAGCAGCTCGTACATAGTATTCATAAATATTTTTTATGCTCGATCAACATTCACAAATATGGTGACAAGAAAAAAAAAAGGGCAGGGACTCGTGGCTTCCTGAGTTTGCCTTGGTACAAAAATCACAAAATAGGGAAAAACTAATCAAAACGTGTACTTTATACAATGTATCAAGAACACTCATATAAATATGTTTTTAAAATTTTGTTGCTGTTGTATACTTGTATGATTGTATCCGAAGGTCTCTCATGGTTAAACAAGAAAACGTTCACCACAAAATTAAAATGAAGTGTAAAGAATATACTGGTGCCACTAGTATGGAATCTTTAGTTGTGTATGCATGCACTTTTTTGAAAGAATAGAATAGATAGATGAAAGGTAAAAATTTCAATTAATTTTGTGTAAAAAAAGGACTAAAACCCCAAACTAATACTAGTAAAAACGAGTGTATGAGAGAGTTTCCAGAACCAAACAGTAGTACGTGGTATCAATAGCGCAGCTTTAATAGCTTTCTTCTAATTGAAACAGCACGTACGGTTGGTTTGTGCTGTCAAAGCTTAGCACTTACCATGCCTACATAATCTAACCTCAGATCGCCTCTGCCTACTCTACTATTATACTTATACCTATCTATACCCACCTAAACTAGATTTGAATATGTAACCTTTACATCGCGCTACTAGTATCATAATTCAATTATAAAACTAAGATGATACTTGAAGTCAAAAATAAATTTAACAAGTCTCCCGTAAAACTGTCTTACGATAAGACCATCAAATATATATACATTTTCTTTAACTATTGGGTTTATTAAATTCAATAATTTATCTAACTATCAAGTGGTCTTACAAAATAATTAAGATCGTCTTATGTAAATTTTTATATAAATTTTGTACTCTAATCAAAATCAGTATTAATATATTGTCTCAAAAACAATTGAATTTTATAAGACCTAATTGTAAGATAAAGAAAAGGCACCTATAGGATTTATTGTGTTTCACATGATTCAAATGGATTGGGTTAGTTGAGATTTAGGGGTTATTTACTTTAGCTAAAGTGAACTAAATTGAACTTGAACTGATTGGAGCTGAAAGTTTTTCTATAAACGATTAATGAGTAGCAAAATAAAAGAACAGCTGAACTGAATTGAACGGATCTTAACCGAATTGTCTTTAAGTTGAAGTAAACAGACCCTTAGAGCAGTTTATGTTTATTAATAAGTAGTATTACTGTATTATTTATTAGTTAAGAGACACTTAAATACACTTTTCCGTGGTAAAGTCAACTTAGTTAAAGTTTTTTCTATTTTACAAAAAAAAAATAATAATAATAATAATAATAATCATAAAATAAAGAACTCCAATTTTGGAATTATTACATACTCGGATACTCCATCATCGAGCTACCATTCACACTTCAAGCGTCAACAGCAATTGAAACAATTGAACAAATTGTCAAAAACCACTTTGAGAACAACTTTAACACAACGTTTGGAATTTATGTTGGGATGGGGTTTCAATTCCAATTCCAACTTCCAAAGGAGTAAAATAAACACAAAACTTTAAAAAGAAATTATACAAAAAAAGACATTGAATGATGATATCTTAAAGTAGAAACATTAAATATTAGAGTAATACCAAAATCTCAATCCCTAAATCTTTTAGTAAATTCCTAGAGTAGTTCCCAATGGTTTGAATTGGGCGCTTTTGCTGAATTGCTTCTTCTCTGTGATTGTTTTGTGCTTTGTCTTTTAATTAAGTTGGTGACTCATAAAGTATGGCTCTATTTTTTTTTTTTGGAAATTTTTTGCATTTCAGTTTAGTTTAATTATAGTTACTACTTCATTTCAGTCTATTTTAGTTCAGTTCAATTCTTCTCTTCTTAGTTCAATTTAGAGTTACGTTTCAATCCAAAAGAATACAATCTATGTATAGAGTACTACAAACTACCAAATAAATGAAATAATTAATGTAGAATTCTTCTTTAAAAGAAGAGATCTATATTATTTTGTTCTTTCCGCCGAATTATAATTCCAAATCTAATCCAATATATTCTAATACAATGTAGTCCAATTCATTATATTCCTCTTTTCTAATTGAATTCATTTAAAGTTATGAAACTTGATTAAGTTCAACTAAAACTTGTTTGACCTCATTTTAAAAAAAATAAAAAAATAAAAATAAAAAAATTTGCAACCAATAATGTACTTTATTGAATATATTACACATTATTTAAGGCTAAAATTCACCATTTGTTTAAGGTGAAAAGAACACCCTTAAGGTAAATTATGCTATTCAATTTGAAGTATAAGTGTTATGAAATATCTCGGCCAATAACCTTCTAAGTTACTCTAATATGTACTCCGTACAACAATTTCGTGTTATTATGAATGCCAAGCATTAATTTATACATTTTGATTAAAGGTCATATGTTTAAATTCATAAATTGTAGTTGAATCAATCATCATGCATGTTTCGGCTTATAAAACACTACGTATTTAGAAAGTTAAAGGAAAAAGGAAGGTTGGTCAAGGTTAAACACCAAAGAACATAAGAATCACCTTTTTGGCTTCTTAACTGTTAAGTACTTAACCGCTTAAAAGAAATTATAATCCCTTAATCCTATAGTAAAAGTTAAGAATATTAATTATGAGTATAATGTGTACAAAATTATTATATAATGGTCGGATTTCTTAAATAAATACTATTTCAAGAGTAACATATCTATAGACCAAGTTTGCAACAATCATTATGAAGTATAGTATAGTGTAATGAACTTTTTGCATGAGGTTCTCTCTATCTTTATCGTTATATAATTACTAATTAGTACTCCATATTTAATTTGAATTAAGTGCATTAATGTTTTTGGCATATCATAAGTTTGAATTACAGGTCTCTGGTGAGATTGACTTACCAAAACTTCAACTATTTATTAATTTCATATCTATATTATTGTTTTCGATTAATTAAAACTCCGTCCTCATCTAATGGCCTGGTTAAACCTGGCAAATCGATTAGTACTCTCAGATTCGGCCAATCAAGATCAGGTTAGATAATATATAGTATGGTCCTGTCATTTATCGGTCAGGGGGATGACTTTCCTTGATCGTGACTTGGTAAGTAATTGATCGGTTGGCTGACCGTGTTTTTTTTACATGATTGTTTATTTTTTGTTATGAATTTTGCAAAATTTATATTATTATATAGCTCACTAAGCATTAAAAAGAAAGATGGTGATCTTGGGTTTTGAGTTTTTCACTTTGTTTACAAAAATTAAGTATTTTTCTTTTTTTGTTTTGATACTTAAGGATGTGGTATTGATAATCATTTTCGATATATTGTAATCAATTGTTAACATATTTGTATACTTGCACGTATAGTTGTATCTATGAGTTTGGTGGACAATTAAATCCATAGACTCTTCACCGGTGGCAGAGGGCCCGAGGCTGATAGATAGTAATTTTCACCATTTTCATTTGTTTGTTTTGATAGGCGGAGAAAATTAATTTTCTCAAGGTTTTTAAAAAATAAAACTCATTACAGTATTTTTCTTTTGTAATGAAGGCTTTACACATTTTCCTTCTCATTACTAACTCTCCTATTATTTTAATTTCCTTTTTTCTGTATAGGTTTTCTTCCACTAAAATAAACTAAAGATTTTTTTTAAAAAAATTTGTATGTTCCATTGAAAATTATTTGATTTTGAAAATTATTTTCCATAAAAAGTGTTTTTCATCAAAATTAATGGAGCCTACCATACATCAAATTGTTTGAACCTTTAGATTTTATAATACTCCATATATGATATTGCAAACTATAGAAACATCATGATCAAACAATTATTTTTAGGTTGTTCTAAAATGACTCGAGGTATCCTTGCTCCTTGGAATTGTTAGTGAAGGTTATTATATATCTATTGACATGAACAGTAGGGATGTTGTATGTTCGTTATTTAAGCCTACGAGTGAGCGTATCACATTGATGAATTGAAGTGTAAAACCGTTTAGAATCCATTTTGTTGATTGATAATAAATTTATTGTGAACTTAATCAACTTAATAAATCAATCTAATATATAATCGGATTACAAAATATTTCAAAAAATGTTAGCAATAGATATTAACAGTATAACTTTTTAAGTCGGACCAATTCAAAGACTATGCTTTTCTTGTGTTAGAAGAACTTAAGATGTAGGAATTAAAGGACTAAAAAAGAGCTTTATTTTTGTTGTTGTTACATTTGAACCGATTAAAGGAGAGAGAGGTGATGGTTCTTTGCTTAAAGACATCAGACAGAGGTAAAGCCCCAAGAGGCAGGAGATCACCAGAATAAATAAAGCTTAATTTTAGAACTTGATGTTAAAGGCAAATCTGCCTCCTAAAAAATACCAATAAAAATGTATACAGTTAAAAAATAAAGGATAATAATTTAGATTCTGAGACATATAATAAATAAAATTATTTAGAAAAAAAAAAATCCAGTACCATAAATCATAATAATGCTGGATGACAAGATTAAACTAGCATTGTAACGTTGTGTCCAATTGATTTTATAAGTACATACATCTTGCATATTTGACTTGAGAGCTTTTGTCTATTGGTTAATTTTTCATTAATGAAATTATTCACCTACATTAATGTGTGCTTTTGTTACTACGGATTACTTTTCAACAATGAAACGAAGGGTCTGTTTACTTCAACTGAAAATAGTTGAACTAAACTGAAAGTTTTTATTTTAATGAAGTATTAATGAATAGCAAAATAAGGGAAAAACTGAACTGAACTGAACTGAAATGAGTTGAATTGAACGGATTTTAAGCTGAAGTAAACAGACCCTAAGTAGTACAATTTTCACTATAAAAATGGATTTTATTTACTACGTACCTCGAATTTTATTTACTTGTTACTTCGTACATTGGCTTCTGAATAGTACATTTATGTAAAACAATAATAATATAAGGACCACAATTTTATTGTATAATTGGAAAAAAAAAAAGTGGGTATTAAAGAAGAAAATGAAAAAAAAAAAAAAAACAAGGGTAAATGACAAAAGTAATTAAGGATAGAGTTGTAAATGTTTATATAGGGACCATAACCCCAAAAAAATTAATTTGAAACTTCTCTATAAATATATATATAGCAAGTAGTATAAAGGAAGGGGGTAGAGCATTGTTTTGTAAACATCCATCTTACATTCAGACATTCAATTTTAAATAGAATTAATTAGGGCCGGTACACAATGCACCCCCAGGCCTAAGGGTAGTTTTTATTTAAAATCTAACACTAAGCCTTACTCAAAATTAAAGACTCACGTAATCAAATTTAGTGGTCGATTCGGGTTTAATTTGTTGATGACTTTTTGAGCAACGACGTTCAATATCAGTTGGACGTTTGATTTAGTTGGCTAGCATCATGCATGTCTTGCTTGAAGATGTCAAAAAACTTTCGTTAGTTTGACTTTTAGGGGGCACAACATTTTTTTTTTTTTTTTTTTTTTGAGAAAATAATTAGACAGCAGACTGATTAGGCGAATGTACAACTTCTCATTAATAGACTATGGTAGAGGTTTATTATTGATCATTGTATCTCATAAGTAAAGACTTGGCCCTCGACATAAAGGGTTTTTAACGACGGTGGGGGATTTATTATTGATCATTGTATCTTCATGCATGATCTTAAAAAATATAAAAATGCCTTGTTTTCTAAAATCATGCATGAAGATTTATTCCAAATTAAGACTATCATTTTTGAATAATTACCCTTTCAATTAGCAATAAGGTCGAGTTCATCGTGTGCTAATCCTAATTATTAGTCTTATCCTCTGAAGAGTAAAGACTAATTAAGCATTTTTTATTTTTTTTTGGTTCTACGACAAGAAGTTCTCACCATCTTTGACAAGTGATTAATCACTCCCAATAGTTTGCTTGAGTACCTTAATAGGAAAAATCTTTTCAATTAGGTTATTGGGGTTTTCCCTCTTCCTAGAGCTCAACCAAAATGAGGCCTGGATTTAGGAGCAAGGACCCCTTAAGTATAAACAAAACCTATTGGTAGACTAAGGGTTTGTTTACTTCAGTCGAGCTGAACTGAATGGAACTGAACTGAATTTTTTTTAATAAGGGCTAATGAATAGCAAAATAAAAGAAGAACTGAACTGATTTTAATCTTAAGTAAACAGGCACTAACTGAGTAATTGATCAAAAAATGACATATGCATATACATACCAAATAGGTATACTAGCGTGTTTTTTTTAATAAGTTAGTATAATTCACAATAGGTTCTAATAAGCCGAACAATCTTTAATAAGTACTCTCATTTAACTGTAATAAGTTTCAAAAAAAAGAAAAAGAAGTTCTACAAGTATTGATCAAGTTTAATAAGCTCTCATGAGTCATGAAGTTTAATAAGTTCCAACCACTTCTGATCAATTTCTATAAACTTTAATCTGACCAATAAGTTTCAATAAATTTATTCACACATAATTTTTAATAAAAACCACAAGCAATGAAGCGTTTTTAGCAAGTAGATGGGTCGGTTCAACCACTTTTACACTCGCTATACAACCAGGAAAAAAGAAACTACAAATAGCCTTTAACTAGAAATTTGAGGTTATGAGATGCGTTAGTTTGGCTAAAAATTGGGCTCTCTTCTTTTGCACTAACATAGTTGAACTGAAATGAATAGAATAGAATTGAATTGAATTAAGCTGAACTGAACTGAAGTGGTAAATTATAAAGGGAAATGAGTTTTAATTGAATTGAATGGAGCTGAACAGAATTAAATTAAAAGAACTTAACTGAACTAAAGTTCCAAAAATTACAATTTAAACGAGTAAGGTCTTACTCCGTACAAAATAGCCGGTTATTTAACTAAATTGAATTAAAGTACGAGAAAAAAAATGAGCCACCCCAAATCTACCAGCTGTCCCACCTAAATTCATATATAATATGATTTCTAAAATGAATAAATTACAATAATTTTAAGCCGTAATTCTTTATGGATATAATATACCAAGTACTTGGATCGTTAGTGAAATAAGCCAAAATATAAGACAAACTCACGTAACAACCGAGGTAATTTATATGCCAGCTTGCCCAGCTTATTGGTGGTAAGCTGAATAGAATCTTTTATCCACTGGAATTTTGAAGATCTTCTTCTAAACCTTTCAATTTGCCCTAGATTTTGACATTTTGTTGCATATTGTACTTTAGCTTGCATTGTCAAAACTCAAAACTACAATTTCATACATCTTATGACTTGCGAGTCTGCGACTAATGCTATCATTGCTATTTAGTACTACGCCTATCAATCGCTTGACATGGTGCCTAGACACAAGTTTTTGACTAAATTTTAGGCTCTATGTTACATAATCATATAGAAGTATGATCTATCATCTATGTTAAGTTGTTCACCCCAAATGGTTAAGCATGACTATATAGTAGTCCTTGTCCTAGAACTCCTATAATGGGAAGATAATTAGTATCACCAAAAGCTGCAAAATTTTTGGTGAAAAGCTATGTGCATGGTGCGATCATTCAACCATATTAACTTAACATTTTGGTCCTAGTCTTTTTGTGACGAGGAATTATGTGAGTTTTTGGATGAATAAAATTGATTTGATAAGAGAATGATGTAATTGGCGTAGAGGAGTGGGGATGGACGAATAAAACAGGGAAAATAACTCGAAAACGTAACGAATTTTTAAATTCTCCAATTGACAACACGATCAATTAGATCAAATACGTAAAATTGTTTTAAATCATTCAGATTAAAAAGGCATATAGCTCACAATTTTACTTAAACTCAACCTTGCATGGTAGATTTGTAACTTCATTCAATGAATTGTATTGTTGTAGATCGTAGTGGAAGGAAGTTGAGGAAATTGAGGAGTGAGATATTAGAGAAGAGAACGAGAGGCAAGATGTTGCGAGTGAGAGGAAGATATGTTCTCTTTATATATATATTTATGCCAGGATGCGGTACAAATTTGCCCTTATAATTATAGTATATATATATAAATACATATAAAAATAAAACGCATATAAAAAATTACATTTAAGTAATTTTATATGGGACTCTATCAATAATATTGTATAGTTTTGTTTTAGATCCATACCATTATAATATCTCCCACCTAATTTCCATTCACTATTTTAATTTTTTTCGTCTTCTCAAACTTAATTAGTGTTTTCCTTAATGTTAATCTTAGCACCTTAAAAACATGTGTGGTCCATAAATTCATATTCTCTTATAAACCATATTTTCAATCCATCCAACTCACAAAAAAAATGACACACCTTTGTATCAAAATGGCATGATTTATCATGATCACATCATCCACATGATACCTCTTTCTTCCCAAATGATTGCCATGCCAAATTACTTACACCCCAATAACCAATTTTTAAATCACAACTTTATTCTAAAATCTAAATAATACACCCTCCTAAAATTAAAGTTAAATATAAAATAAAAAATTACCTGATTGTTCTACTACCTCCGTAATATTTTACTTGCAACAAAGAAATATTTTATATCTCACAAATAATACCCCTTTATTGTAACTAAAAGATTAAGGAGATAGTATTAGATCATCTGACTCCTATACGGTATACATAAGTAATCAAAACTTAAAATTCAATTTAATTTAATATTTGTAGGAGTAATTTAATCAAATGAATTCTCTCAAAAAAAAAAAAATTAATCAAATGAAATAAGGACACGTGGAAACCTCACCCCACACGTTAGTTACGACTTACGAACAAACCTTCTGCCACCTCAGATCGACAAAACGGACCCAATTTGTTCCTTTTTATAACCTGGGCCTGGCCCATCTGTCTTCATTCCTCAAAACAATACTTTTTTATTACACCATATCCCCGTTACTTTAACGGCCAATTTAAACCCCCTGTTCAAATAAAAAGAACAAACGCTCTCCTTTCCGTCAAGTAACGACGTTATTCTTTCCTATTTAAATACCCTTACTTCCCCTCATTTGTACTCTTCTCCCACTTTATTTTCTTCTTTCCTTCTTCTCGTCATTTAAACATCATAAAAAAAATCCTTCATATCTTTTTTTTCAGAATATTTCTTTTACAAGATTTTCGGAAGCCTTCAATTTTCAACATATATTCATTATTTCAAAATTAGAAGAGAAAATCAGCGGAAATTATTTAGAATGTCGTTTTCAGTGAGAAGACAAGGAAGACAGTGAATGTTTAATTGCTTCATAAGATCAGCGTGTGAAAAGTCATTTTCGTCCTTCCGACATTAAAAAGGAGAAGAATATTTTTGAAGAAAAACAGAGTTTAAGAAGAATTATCGCAAATATTTTAATTATTTTATCTAGTGAGAAAAATAAAGGAGAAGTAGAAGAAGAAAAGCTAAATTGCTGCTGATGTTAGTGGTAAGTTAATTTTGGTTGTTTTATTTGGGTTTCTTTTTGTTGTATTGCTATGTCACAAAAGTAATTATGTTGTTTTTTTTTTGTTAATTTTGTTTTCATTATAAAATAGCAAAATAAATCGGTAGAAATAATGAAATATTATACTCCAAAAATAAATAAATAAATTTGGATTTGAATTTTGTCTTATAGGTGATGAAAAAGTTAATCCCAAAATCAACCTTTAATAATAAGATGAAGTGATGTTTTTTCCTTTCCAATTAAGGTTTTATCTGTCATTTTACTAAAATGTAATATTAATTTGTCATTGCATAATAGTACCAGTATTTTATTTTTCTGTTTTTATAAGGGAAAAAAAAACTGAAATATTGACCACAATTAATAGTTACATAGGAAGTACAAAATTCGAATAAGAAGATTATGGCGCAAAACAAAGGAAGTGGTATTCTGTTTTTTCTGTAACTTGGTAACGCTAAAAGTAAGAGTTGGTAGTACTAGTACATAATAAAACAAGCCAAAGTTAGATTCTAATGTCATTTAGCACTATTCAATCGAACAGTGTTAAAAAACACGACATACATTTGTATAAAAGAATAGAGAACTAAAGATAATTAAAGGAGAAAAAAAAAAAAAAGCATTTCTGTCTCTTCTTCAAATTTATTCATTTTGTACTCTCCTAGTCTCCTTTTGTTATATTTTCGATTTATCGGCATTGGCTTATCTAAACTTATCAGAGGTTGCATTGTGTGAATTTATTTAATTTTTACTCTGCTCTTGTTTTTTTTCGGTTCATTGGCATTCTTATCTAAACTTAATAGACGTTATCTTCTTGTAGATAAGTCGAATTTTATTTTTAGTAATAAGATTAAAGAAAAGAAAAAAAGTATCGCACATGCAAAAATGTTTTGTTCATCGATCTAAAATTATATCTCATGGAAAAAAAAAAAAGTAGTTGTAGTGAAATTTCTTTATGAGAAATTTATGAGGAAAATGTGTAGGCAAAAGCACGCACATAGAACTGAGAAGCGGACCACTTTCAAAGCACACCTTGAGTAATTTTAATTTTTTTTTTCTCTTTTTAAATGAATTTTATTTCTGAGTGTTCAAGTGAAAAAGAAGTTCTTTCAATTATTGAATTTTTATTTTAATTTTATTTATAAAAGAAGTTATGGAGTATAATAATGAGCTTTCTCAAACCCCCACAAAACAATCTCTCTCTGATCCCGAGGATGCTCTTTTTCTCTTTATCTTTTTTTTTTTATTTTTTTTTATTATCATCTCTCTGACTCATTCTTGGAATTGGAAGGAGGAAAAAAAGAAGTTTTAATTGGAGTATTTTACTCAAATTGAACTTAGAACACCATATTCTGTTTTTGGTGCATTGGCTTTATACTTTATAGGGAGTATATAAGTCATGACATATATGTTGTTGTACATGTATCCCATTACTAGTGTTATTGGGTTGTTTTAGGGTGAACCTTTATTGTAAATGAAGTTTATACTAGATCAGTTTTGAAAAATTTTATGTTTATTGAAAATGAAGTTTTTAGAGGTGTCGCATCAAGTTTTCTTACTGTTTAAATTTTGAGATGATTGCTATGTAATGTAGCTTACATTGTTTTACGTGGAAGTGTGGTCATTTAGTCAAAACAGTGCATCGTATCATTTTGCTGTATTTCATTTAATATACAAATTAAAATTGATTTTGACAAAATTTTTGTCCTTTGAAGTTTAAATTCAAATCAATTCAATTAGATTTTTTTTGCAATTAATATTGAATTTTATTTGAGAAAGACTAATTTTATGGATCATTTTGTTCTTTATATTCAATTGAGTATCATAATTAAGTATCTTCAAATGGTTCTATGTGAATCTTGTAATTAAAATACTTCCTATATAATTTTTTTTTTTTCAAATGTTTTAAATTGTATCTACCTAACATTAATAGATTATAAATACTTTCTATGAATGAGAAAATTGATGTGAGAAAACGTACGGTAAAAAAAGACCCCATGTAATAGAAGTAGTTGCATAACATTGTGGTTATTTCAATGAGTTAGATGAGGTTGGGTCATTACTGATACGAGCCTTGGCAAGTCATCAACTTTTGCCTTTGTAATTTATTAGAGGGAATTTCATAAATATAATTTAGCTGTCTACTTCATTATTTTGATATTTTTTTTATAAGAGAAAACTAAAAATATCAAAATAAATAAATTGGACCCACCTAATGATAATGATACATACTAACATACTTAACCTTTTGGACCCAAAAATATGGTTTGCTAAGGTTGTTTAATTTCTATTGGGAGTAGAGTGAAGAATGAGCTTTTGAGTTTCTTTTACTTGAAACACCAAGATATTGTGACAAAATTAGGCAATCCAAATCTTTAGTGTTTTGTTTACTTCTTTTTCTTTTCATTATTTTTGGATTAAAGTTTGCATCAACATCTAGATTGATACTTAAGCTCATTTTATTCATTGATTTTACCTTAAAGATACTCTTGTCATCAATTTCTAGAATTGATTTGAAATTTACTTTTTTTTTTTTTTTTNTTTTTTTTTTTTTTTTTTTTTTTTTTTTTTTTTTGAAAATAAATGAATTTTGTGGTGTGGGTTATTTCCATTTAGACATGCAATTTTAGGGAGAGTGGCTAAGTGGGTTCCATAACATATAATCTCATGAGGAAGGAAAGATTCCTTCCTTTCTCTTTTGGCAAGTTTGAAGTCTTGCTTATAGTTTTGCACAATTGCCCAAAAATAAAAGAAGCCCATTCTTCTTTCCTTACTTGCCAAAATATTCCTGTTGTGTTCAACACTTATGCCAAAGTAAAGATGGACTTGCATATTTGTCATTTCTTAAAAGAATGAAATTTTAATAGTAATGTACTTAATCATCAATCATCAATTCATGACTACTATAATTCCGGCCAATATATATATATATATATATATATATATATATATATATTTTTTTTTTTTATAGCTTATATCTTCTTTACAATGTATTTTAATTATGATGCAGGTGTAATTCCGAAGGATAGTGATAGACGATAGACAACAACAACAATTTTGTAGCACGGGTGTTTTGAATTGATAGGGAAAGGGAGTAAAAATGTTAACATGTATAACATGCGCGAAGCAAACAGACGAGAGAGGGGAGGAAGAAGGAAGAAGAAGTGGAAATGATACTCCAAACACTAAAGAATCTGTTAAAGGAATCACAGCACAGGTATGTACAATGTATATGTATGTTTTGTTGCTAGTTTATCATTCTCTTAATGTTTATATTTTTTTGATTTTCATATGGTTGTACTATTGTACTCTTTTTTACATTTGGTTGCTTTGTTTGGCTGATCAAATTAAGCTTTTTGGCAGTTTCTTTAATTTCCTAGTTTGTGAAATGTGAATTAAAAGCCCGTATCCCAAGTTAGCTGGCTTTGGCGCTGTCACGTGCTGTTTGGGGCTGGGGTTTAGAGGGGGACCAAAGAATGTTGCGGGGGGATCGGATAATATCACAAAAGTAAAGGGAGTTAAATAAAAATAACATGTTCAAATATTCGTTAGTCGTGAGTCACAAGTTATTATAAGCTAATTATTTGTTACTAGCCTTTTCTATGAAGCACTACTACTCCATAACACATACCCACTACATTTATAAATTGATAACACTTTTGCAAAAAAACAAAATGCCATTATATTTACTACTCTTTAGCTCGTTCTTTTAGATTTATTTTCAGTTAAGATTGATAATCTATAGGTCAACGTATTATATTTATTTCAATACGTTGATTTATAAAAAGACATTTGATGAAAGTTTTATAGTTTACTAAACAATAGCATAATTATTACGTAAAAATTTTCAACATACTAATTGATTAAGAATTCCCCCTTTTTTTTTTTATAGGAATTATCATAAATGAAAGCTGTTTGGTTTATTATTTTATTTGGCATTAACATTACATAGATAGAATTTCCTTGTAAGGTCTAATATCACCCAATAGACATAAATATAAAGCAAAGTAAAGTAGTAAAATGAGTTAATGAACCTAAGAAAAAAGTAAATGGTGAGGTTGCAGTATATGGTGTTTCACCCATTGCCAAAAATAAACACTGTAAACCTATAACCTAGCTTCATACTGTTTAGTCTTCTGGCAGATAATAACGTATCATTGTTTAGATTGATAATTAAAGAAGCAAAAAGGTCTTTTTAATTCTGCACCTAAGAGAGATCCCCTGAGTCATTTAACAACATTTCTCATCATACAACTTATATATATATATATATATATATATATATATATATAGCCCTTAAGTGTAGTCACTATCTATCTCTTTTAAATTACATGCGTTGCAAATAGTTGACCTTTTATTTGTATTTCTATTCTTTGGCTCCAATTTTATTGGTTGATTATTTGAATTGCCACGCATTTTTGATTTACTCCAATAATCTTATATTTTGTCTTACTCTATACCATTTTTTTTTTGTTTTTTCTAAAGTGCTAATTTTACTAGGTTGGTTACTTGAGGACAAATATTCTAGTGTGAGTTTCTTCTTTCTTATTTTTATGGTGGATTGGTGTTTTAGAAATGTAAAAGATATTAAACACTCAACCCTCATGTTTTTAGTATATAAGAGTCAAATTTTATAGTGTGGAGGATTTGGTCACATGACTCTAAGTTCATAGAAAACAACCCTTGCCATTAG
Source organism: Suaeda aralocaspica (assembly GCA_016808085.1). Classification (NCBI taxonomy): domain Eukaryota; kingdom Viridiplantae; phylum Streptophyta; class Magnoliopsida; order Caryophyllales; family Amaranthaceae; genus Suaeda; species Suaeda aralocaspica. The sequence continues at coordinate 2,971,728 of PYUH01000107.1, read as the reverse complement.
GCCAAACTTTGCTTCATCTCATCTTAAAGCAACACAGCTCGAAAATGTATCACCCTATTACAAGTATTTTTGCTTATCTTATGCAACTATAAGGAATGTTTTAGAAAAATATCTAAAAGTGAAAAAGGATATAGTAAGCCAAGTCATTTTAATTATTCATTCACACAGCTATGATGTGGGTGTTAAATGCCAAGTTTCTAATCCTTGCTAAATTTGACAATGTACATGATGAATTGATCATCATGCTATTTCATCACTGTATTGAATATTTATACTTGCCATTATTGAGATTAGCTTAATTAATATCAGTTGAATTTGTAGGTGGGTTGTTTAAAATATAATGATATATTGATCTTCTTGTGCCAAAGTACCAAACATAGCTGTAAATTCTTAGAAAAGTAAGGCCAAAATCGATTAAAGAGTGTTCTATATGACCCACTATTGAATTTTTGTCCACCATTCTTGCAACAAATCATCTAAATGCTATTGAGTATTTCATATTGCAATAAAGGCAAATGAAACTTGGAATGGTCGCATTTACATTAGTTTTTCCCTTGTTACATAATAGTGAATCCAAAAAGAGGAAATTATCATGTAAAACAAACATTGATTTCATAACCAATTTTCAATATGTGTTTCAATTCAACTCATTTTTACTTGTCAGAACTTAATCAGTGAGAATAAGTCATTTCTAGTTACTCCGTGGAACTTTTATACCACTCATCACCCGTATAAAATTATAAGAATGAAGATAGATTGAAAAGAATTGACCTTTTTTTTTTTTTTGACCTTTGTTCCTATTTTATTGTTTTTTTAAGAACTATAGTTGCAGTGATTTATTAATCAACTCTCCAATATAAATTTACAAACTCCTACTACCTTAAACCTTGAGCCTTGCAGTGAATAAGTTCTGCTGTATATGCGAGTAGTTCAGTTTTAAGCTCTAATACCAATAAAATGTCTGTAATATTCTGAAATAATCTCTCTTGTTAATTTACTGATTGTATTGGACATGACCTACCCACATATGCTAAGCTAGTAAAAACTTCTTTATAGATTACAACAGTGCCTTATTCCATCTACAATTCTACATTGATGTGAAAAGAGAGATATGGAATGACAAGTTATTGAATTAAGAATCTGAATTAAAAAAATTCTTCATCAAATGTGCTCTATTTTTGAGGGGGGTGATTTTTTTTTTTTTTTTAAATTCAATGTTAAGAAATTTGTGCTCCATGGTTTATTAGGTTAGGTCTTCTCAAGTGTTGTGGTATACTAAATGATGTATGGGGTACATTGTTTAATACTAACACATTTCATATTATACATATAGGGTGCGTTCTAATCACCTTAAAAGTTCAAGTATCGGCTTAAAGAACTTGAAATAGGTCTAATAATTTGTATCTAGTTTTGTAATTGTTTTTGGATTAAATAAGTTCCAATCAGTTTGATTTTGATCAGATTCCATAAGTTTAAGAGAACACACCTTTTAGATGGAAAGGAAAATTCATCGCCATCTGAAATTAGTTGTATCGATAACACTAGTACAAAAATTGGCTGTAGATGTCATTTTTGTCAAAATGGTAGTGGCTTTTGATTTGAGTTGGTTTAAAACTTTTGGTTAATTTAAGTGATGGACAAAAGATGGAATACCATGGTTATTAGAAAGATATTATTTCTATAATCATGTCATATTTATGGAGGGAAAGAAGTTAAACAATGCGACAACCAACTACGTATGGAGGGTTTACAAGAAGTAAGCATCTTCTAGAAGTTATCTTGTAGCTTTGCAGAAAATTTAACAAATATATCATGCCTCTGATGTTTGTTTTGAAATGAATGGACAAAATGCTCAAGTGAGATAACTGATAGAGTATAAAACAATAATTTTTCAGTTTGTTTTCCTGAATCATACAAAAATTCACTAGTCATCATTTGAATGTAGACTCATTAATCCTTATGAGAGTCCATATCAAAGTTTCATCAAGAAAATTGTACTACAAGCATTCAGTGTTGTTTGTAAATTTTAATGCTACAAATAAAAACAGCCTACAATACATCATCTCAGGTTGGGGTTCCTTAAGGTTAGGCCCAAGAGTATCCGGTTAACCTCGTGAAGTCTTTGAATCATAGGAGTCTACAGAGTCCAGCCTTATGTAGCATGATTTCTGCTATGCTTTTGTCGAAATAAAATTCTAGTGTGATCAATCTAACAACTCAAGAGATTTACAAAATAAAAAATGCATATGATCCGTTTTCTATGCGTAATTTAGGCTCTAACCTTGTCTATGATGGCTTGCAGATTAAAGATATGGCATTGAAATTTTCCGGTGCTTATAAACAGTGCAAGCCCTGCACTAGTGATGATTTTAAGAAAGGCGACAGGTCATATGTTGACTATGATAGTGCTTCAGAAGCAGGGCGGTACTCTTTCATGCAACCTGGAAGCTCAAGCTCAACGCCTGCATGGGATTTTACTAGCAGCACCCATCATCGTGGTGTAAGATCACACTCAAGGTTTGCTGGTGGATATGTTGGTGATAGGACTCCTGGAGCACGGGATTCTATTGCTGCAAGTGATTTGGTGATCGAGGATGAGGATGAACCGAAAGAATGGATGGCACAGGTTGAGCCAGGCGTGCATATTACATTTGTTTCTCTTCCTAATGGAGGGAATGATTTGAAAAGAATTCGTTTCAGGTACTTATTAAGATAAATGCTTTCTACGCTCTATCTCTACACACCAGCTCTAGTGGATCATTTGGTACTGATAATAATAAACCTCATGTCGATAGCAACTTTATATGTTAAATGGCAGTGTTGATAGCAACTTTATATGTAGCTAGAAAAGCCTCATGTTGATCGCAGTTTAACCCCATTCCTAAACAAGCGTATTACCATCAACATTTGGTGTGAAGCTTTTCTTGCAAGTTTATGTACAAATTCATTCGCATTATTTTCATTTATTAGTACCTATTATATGGGCTGTAAGTATATGTGAAGCAAGTCAGACATATGGTAGTAAAGTATATGGTTGAACTAATATTGTTACTTATTGTTGATTAAAGCCGGGATCTGTTCAACAAATGGCAAGCTCAGAGATGGTGGGGTGAGAATTATGACAGAATCATGGAACTTTATAATGTTCAAAGATTTAATAGACAAGCTCTTCAAACTCCAGCTAGATCAGATGATGAGGTATCAATTCATCAAATTTCTGCCTGACAGATAATTCTGTTTCAGTTGATGTTGTCAAGAACAAGCAGCTAGTCTCTGTCTTTGGCATAATGATGTCGTTTATTCATTATTTTTTCACTTTGAATTGCCAACAGGCTAGAGATTCCACTTTCACTCGAGTTGGATCAGTGATGGAGAGCCCTATGACGAACAAGGAATGGATACCACGAAATTACTACCAACCAGCTGGTAAAGCTTTTTTCCCTCATGAGAATTCAGACCAAGGTTACAATGCAGGACCAAGTGCTTATGGCATGGGTGGTCCGCATATGGAGCCATCACGGACAACCACCTCATCTAGAGATGATGTGTCTGTGAGCAATGCGAGTGAACTTGAGACTGAGTGGGTGGAGCAAGATGAGCCAGGGGTGTATATTACCATTAGACAACTTGCAGATGGCTCAAGAGAACTTCGTCGTGTGAGATTCAGGTAACTAACATATTCTAGCTTAGTTCTCTTGTATTCTTATTTTTTCTGACAATGTTAAATTGCTACCAAAACCCTACATCAGCTATTAGAAGAACCCTGAAAAAAATACCATAAAGCTAGGACAATCGGACAAAGGTCAAAGACTTTTTTGATTGCTTATGCTTTACTACACTTTCGCATCTTTAGTTTTCAATTTCTTCAGGTTTTTCCGATTTCTAACTTTGATATATGCTTGTGCAGTCGGGAAAAATTTGGTGAAGTGCATGCAAAGCTTTGGTGGGAACAGAATAGAGAGAGGATACAAGCTCAGTACCTTTAACTTTTTTTTTTCCTTCTTTTAAACCTTTTCCTCAGAGATTCAAGTCACAAAGGACGAGTACTGGTTTTGCCTAGAGATTGCATACGGTGCAACTTCAGCCTGAGTTTCGCACCATATGAATATATGATATAGGTCAGAAAAAAGTCCAGTGAATATATGGAATTTTAGCCACATTACAGATCTTGCAGAGAAGCATGTTTATATAGATATGTTACAGCAGTTGAATTTCATATCTTCTGTTGTTCCCAGTTGTTGGGATAATCCCTTAGCTTTGAGAGTTGAGATGCAAGTAATTGGGGTTATTATGATGCTTTATAATGCCTCATTTTATCATCTATCATTTGTATTTCTTTCCTCTGAAACACCATGATTTTCTGAAGATTCATTCATTCTTTCTATATCCCAGTTTGGCGTTTCTGAATTATGTTTCACACTAACTTCATCAAAGCTGCATCTGTCCACTGTTTTTTACTTTTGTTGTATAAATATGGAAACAACGAGGAAATACACAGCTCCAGCAATTACACATGCGTCTTAATGCTTACTAATTATACAAAAATACTATGCTGCTCAGACTCGTCATTTACCTCTATTGGATATGTAACGTATTCTGGATTGATATACAAAATCATAGTAAAGTAGCCAAGTTTGTACTGGTTACATATCCATCAAATTAAGTACTCGAGTCTGAGTGACATTGCAAATACATGTTATAATACAGGATATTAATTAGGTGGTGCAGGTGTTGGCATTGATGGGTTATTGGCGACTGTGAACTGAGTCAGATGGACTGCTTGTGGTAGAAGATGATATTTGATACCAAGGTTCTCAAAATTACTCTTCAACTCTAAAATAAGCTCAGTTAAACGAAGGTTTCGTTCAATAATGTTTTGGTGGTTGATGGTGTGTTGCACTGATAGGACCATCTTCATCTTGTTCAGGTCTTCTATGTCTTTTACAATGATATTATGTTTTGAATTCCAATAATTTGGCTTGCTGTCAATGTAGCTGCATATGCAAAAACATAAAATCCATTAACAGCAAAAACTAAATATGTTTAGCAGACAGAATATCAGCTGTTATGAATCATGAGTATGTGGTGAGAAGAGTTATTCAGATCAATTTCAATTCTGGTCATTATGGAATTATCCATGTTTTGTATGATGGATCATATGGCTCATGTTTAGTCATGTTCAAATAAAGTTTGGGTCAGGCCATATCAAAGTTGAAGTCAATTACTTAGGTTATGTACTGTAAGAATTATATTAGATTTGTTTTACTGCGTTTAAATGCATGAGTTGTCCGGAGCATGCTTTTGATGTTTAGACTTAAGGTGAGTTATCTTACCCTTGCATTGCCTTCTTTAGAGCGTTGATGGTTTCAACCGTAGTGGAGGCATCTATCGTGAAAGGAATCGAATCCCACATTTCTGGACTTCTGTAGAAATTGCTAATTGGCTTGGTTAGGAGAATTGAATTTGGATAGTAGATTTTCTCCATGTCATACCTTAATAAAACTGTTGTCAGTATGTTCATCTCTTCAACAATCATCTGCAAACATGTTAAGTTAATTTCAATGAAGTGCTGTTCAAGTAGGCAAACATTAGCAGACAATACATATAAGAAATACATTAAAGAATCGAATGAAGTTAGCATACCTGAACTCCATCAATCTTGCAGCGATCTCCTATGTCAAAAGGGTGCATCACAAACACGAAAATGATACAGTCGAATATGGTTTTGCAAGTGTTATGGAAGATAACTCCTAGGACTACTATCTGTGTGATGACAAAGGCAACTACTTTTGGTGTTGCTAATTCCATGATCAAGAGAAACACCACAAATATTATGACTGTCACGATTGCTGATGCCATTTTATGAAGCTGCTGCACTGCTGTCTTGGTGTCGTTCAATGAATGTGCTAGAGCCTTTCTTTCGAAATAAGCCCGTACCTTATAATCGCATTTATTGTAGGTTAGTATGAGTCAAATGCATACAGTAGTTTAAGGTAGTTTCATTTAAATCAAGCAAGACGCCTGGCTATAATATATATGCAACAATTGTGGAGGAAAATTACAGAAGCATAAACATGAGTATGGTTGGACTATCCTAGAGTGGACCTATAAATTGAAAATCATACAAATTGAAGTACGAATTCATTTTGTTCATGTCGTTTAAGGTTTAGTTAGAAAATAAGTTCAGATAAATTTCATGTATTATTAATAATAATGCAACCTATAATAATGTAAGTTTACTAGCGACCTTGCAGTTTACCTTTTGAAAATGAATCGAAAACTTACCACCCAATTTCTGAAGGCGGACTTGGTGATCCTTCCAGTCTCTAGTGCTCCTTCAAAGAGAGGGAATATAGCATGAATTTCAGTCCTCTTTAAGAACCTTGCTATATCCTCTTCCTCAATGTACCTTACAATTTAATCAACAAAAATATAAAATGCTAAGCGTATTATTTCCCAGCCCTTGGTGTACGTAAATACATGAGTAATGCTCTATATCAATAGGTTAAGCAATAAAAATGTATGGAGTACTTCGTATCGATTTTCAATAAAAACATCTATCTAATACGTAAAGCATTAAACAATTCAATTGGTATAAGTAGTAAAAAATAGTTCAATTCGACATATATAAATTCATATATATCAACAAAGATGTGGTGACGAGAACAAGGTGTTGGGAGGGCAGACTTACTTAGCACCACGTTTGGCAACGTTCCTAAAGATGCGTTTGGCAGTAATCCTAGCTTCCCATTCACTAGTAATCTCAGATTCAGCCTTGCCAAATTCATCAACAGTCTTAGAGATTGTGGACAAACCAGAAGTAGTAATGTAGTTCATCAATCTCTTTAAACTCCAAATAGAAGTTGGAGCTTCCTTGCTTAGCTTCTTTAGATTTTCCATGTCCAATTTTCTTGTACCATACTTGTTTGATCTTAATGCATCCTTAGCATTTTTCCAATTTGGAGGCAGAGATTTTGACCCTTGTATTGGTTTATGGTGTTCCAATTCCCATACTTTATCTTCCATTGGAGGACCTACATTATTTCATAATTTATGAAAATTCATATTAGACAAATTAGTTTCCATGTTACGTGCACTTTTAACAATATGTTTGTACAGTGTACGAGGCTAGCAAAAACTTAATTATTTATAATACCTTAACAACAAATATTTTTTTATCCAAATAGTATTTTCTTTTTATAAAATAATTTTTTTTTTATTTTTGTTTTTAGCATTGGATATAAATAAAAATTATGTTTTCAATGGATATTATACATAATTCATATTTTTTAAAAACTAATCGGACATGGCCATTTGTATACACTCGAAAAATACTTACTTTATACATTATTTAGATTAGATTTAAACTATTAGTTCATTTCGTTTAGTCGGTCATTATATTTCGAATACTCAACATTGAAATTTATTTTAGTGTATATTGATTGATGCATGATTAATTACTATTAACAACTTTTTTTTAAATTAGTTTATGTCAGAGTTTTTGAAAAATAAAATAAAATGAACGGCGAAAATATTAACCGTTGTTACGTTAGTTTCATATTTGTAAATTGTAATAGTGGAATAGAGTCAAAATTGTGGTAAAATTCGATTAAAAACTATCATTTTTTCCTCGGACTTTATAAAAATGTTATTTCATCAATTAACAAGAAAATCATGCCACTTCAACTTTATTTTACTATCTCCGCAAAAAATGTGCAACAAATAATCTCCCTTTAATTAAGTCTAAATTTTAGCTATATAACATCTCAAGCTTCTATAATAATAACTATATATTGAGACAACTACCACTAAAATTCTTTAATGAGCTAAGATTTGAATTTAAAGAGAGATTTAAAAGAAGTTGTCTAAATTCATATTTATCTCAATATATAGCTTTAATTTGAAGCTAAAACCTGAGCTCATTTCAAATCAAATGAACAAATATTATCCCTTCAATTAAGTCTAAATTCATAGCCTTCATATATATACTAGACAAATTAAACATAGTCTTTTAGGTGTATTAACCTTACTGACAAATTTAAGTTAGTTTTAGTTTTATCCAACATTCCAACTCAATTTATCTTAAAAAAAAACATGTTTGGATTATTGCATTGTCACTCATTAACATTATTTTATTGAATTACATAATAAAATTATATAATAATCTCTATATATTCTTATATTCAGTAGTATTATTTGTTTCAATCTAATCCTAAAAGATTTTCATCTTTATGTAGCTAAAGATATTAATGGTTTAAACACGTAAGAAAAATTTAATAAAAAGCTAATATCTTTAAAATGGAGAAATTTGAAGAACAAATAATTGAAGTGAGTAATAATAATGAAAGGAAGTACTATATAATTGAAGTGAGTAATCATTTGCTAGTTTAGAATTTTAGTGATTGATCTTAGTTTGAACCTAATTAAGTATACGTGATGTAATTGAAGACAGCATCCTACATAGTACAATGACAATAAATTTTGTCTGTTTTGTTGCGTACTATTTCTTTAATTTGATGTTTAAAAATAAAAAATGTCTTATTCATAGTTATTATATTTATTATCTATGTTGCTTGGGATGTTGCATTGCAAATTAACTCCCTTGAGATCTTTAATTCCTGTTTTTTCCCCCCTTGAAAAATTAAACATTTGATCCAATCACATGTCAATACATAAGCCTTGTTTGATAGAATGATAGTGATGGTTTTGTCAAATGATGTACAAGTGAAAAACTTTTCAATTATAACTACGGAGTAGTTGAAAAGGTTGGCTTTCATAAGTGTTATTTAATAATAATGAATCAGTTAATCTAGATATTTAATAAAATTTATTCATAAATTTCCAACTTATACAAAAGGTTTCATAAGCAATTCAAGGACAACCCATTACAACAATACAATTTGTCATGTATGCTAGAAGATAACTTCTCTTTAATTATAATGAATAGATAAGCTAGTTAACTATTTTGAGAAGCTAATGCGTCAAATTTGTTTGATCACAACTTATGATTAGACAAATGGAAAAATTGATATTAACATATAAAGTATTGGTTATATATCTATTTCGTGTATATATAGTGTGATTTATATATTATTTAATGTAAACTATTGATTATCGTATCTAATTTAAGCGTTAGACTAAGGTCGATTTAATCTAATACAATTTGACTCATTGCTTTATTTAGTTTTTCATATTACCTAGACCCTTTAGAGCTTCAATAATATGGCATAGTCACGCTTCAATTTAGGCCCTTTTTTTTCAATAAAAAAATTTGGAAACAAAAGTGATTTTCATGATAAACAAGTAATCTAAAAATGAATGAATATAAAAAAAACAAAGGAAATTAAAAGATGAGTGTGTGTATGTAGAGAAATAACCTGAGAGAGTATCAAGAATATAGTGATGAAAGACACTTTCCTTCATACGATCAAAGTAAGTCCTAACATGAAAAGAAGAAGCAAGTGTTTTCACCAAAACAATCTTAACCAACCATATAATTGCACCCACTAATACTGCTATTAACAATTGTGACACCTTCTTAACCACCTTATTATGTCGATGCACTTGTGCATTAAACATACATGTCCATGCTAATAGCACAAGCCCTAGCCAAATGCAACTTTGTATGCTCTTTCTTAACCCATATACAAAATACAACACTTTTTCCCTTAACATGAAGTTCCTCTCTATAAGGAACACCAAGAAGCTCACAAACCACCCCGAGCAAAGCCGGCCACTAAACACCACCATCACCATCAAGCACCATTGCCACGGAACTAGGCCCCACGTTGGCCGGTAACGTAGGGACTTTAGTGTGAGGGATAGTACTAAACAACTCACTATTAACAAAAATATTAACCATTCCCCTAGTCTCTTCCAATTTATTTTCCTTTTCTTTCTCTTTGTTTTGTGATACTTGTTTCCACTTTTATCCTCCTCTTCAGATGACGATGATAGGCACGAGAAGTCCGTGCTTTCGTTACAATCGTGGTTCATTTGTTCCCAAATTGTTTGTTCCGTGTCATACTCGATGACATTGTTTAATTTGGAAGGATTGAACTCAGTGTTTCGAGATTTAGGTTTGGAGAAACTAAGACGACGTAGGGTGGCTTTTTTTGAAAAAGATTTATTAGCAGACATTGAAGGTTTCTTTAGACTACCTCGTCGACCACCAATACTACTAGAGGAGTTGTGATGATCCGAATCTGCTAGAGAATGGCACCCTTGATTGTGGTGGCCATTATCGGCCATGAACACAATTACTTGATCACCACTTCCAACATCACCACCACCGTCCATAATATTTTGGTAGATCAAATAAAATTGATCAAACACACTAGCTACGTACTATCATCTTATTCTTATATTAGATTATTTATGGTCTTCCTTAGCTTCTTCCAACACTCTTTTAATTAAGTGGGTCACAAAAATTCATCATGCAATACTTTTGGATTATGATGTTTCCCATGGTGCAGTGTCACACTCAACATGTCAAATTATGAATTTAAAGTCTCAAACGCCAAATTCATTCATTCACGTTGCAATGCTTGTTTTGTGGGGATATTCCACTCACATATTTCTTACCTCGTATATAAATAACAAAAAAAAAAAAAAAAAGGATGTTTACAAATCTCATCTAATTAGACAAGTCATAAAATAAAGTCAAATGCATTAGCAGAACAAAATGACTATTATATATATATATGTATAAAGTAAGGTGAAAGATTTAATGAATTTCTTTATTGATTATCATATCTAACTATGCATGCATTACTGCATGTTTTTTCTTTCATCTTATAACCTTTTAATGCATTACCCCAAATGATATTGCTTGTATTTTAAGCATACCTTTATTTAGAAGATGATTATTAACTATACGACCTATATAAATTCTTGCATGAGTATAATGTGTCAATGTGATGATTAATTATAGAAGAATTGAAGTTTGCTTTNAATTTTTTTTTTTTTTTTTTTTTTTTTTTTAAAGGTCACACACATGATGACTTATCATTGTATAGTTCGACATTAATTATTGTAGAGAGGGATAACTCATTTTGTTAGAGTTTTTCTCTCGAGTCTAGGAGATTCCGTAATCGAATCAGCTTGCTAATTAATTAATGCGATAGCGATTTGGCATCTACCTTTCGGCATGCATGGCTCATTCACCTTGATCTAATGGAAGTCTAATCTGGTGAAGCACCTGAATCCACGGGGACCGTCAAGCTAGAAGAGAACAGGAAGTGGACATAAATAGCAAGTTGATAGTGCAAGACACTTGGAATTGCACCAAAGTAATTCGTTGACAACATATACATCTAGTACTATCTTCTTGATTATGACCCTCTTGAAACTTTGCTTGGCCCTATGGATAAAGATAGATTAAACTTTTACTTTTTTTTTTAGTTCTACTGCTAGGAGTTCCTACCGTCTTTGACTAATCTTCCACGGGAGTTTGCATGAGTACTTTAGCTTAATCGGAAACATCCCTCACAAGGCTCAAACTAGGTTTAGAGCTTCACTTTCGATTTCTAGGTATATCTTGAGATTGATATAATCACTTACCCTTAGCTTGTGTCTCTGATCTATCTCTAAAAACAAAAACAAGCTCAATTCATCGTAAATGTCATCAAATGTACGTGTTCGATGATCTGGTCATGCTCAAAGGTGAGTTGCAATTTAATTCATACGTTGATTCATCCCATATAATAAAAGTTATATTTCCTATAGTTGAATAATTAAAAACATGAGAGGGTTTTTCTCATATATATCGGACTTCACCTTCATAGCCAATAACAATTTTCTTACATGATTATATCTTGACTAAGTAATAACTTACCATCTTCCACACGAAATTACAAATATCTTTCCTAATGATTATCACTAAATTAACCAAATAAAATATAATCTTTTACCACAAGTTACATACTTACATCATGCAGTGGAATGAAGTGTAGCCATGCAGGCCAATAAAGTGTCTAGTTACATTTTATCATGCTGAAGCTTTAATAAAGGAATATTAAATTATACTCCGTAATATTTATCCACTACAAATGTTTATGTAATAGAGGTCAACTCATCTTCTAATAATTTTGCATTTGCCGGAGTATCATAAATTCACCTTTTAACACTAATTTACTTTTGACCAATGAGGGATGGCAGTTCGGGCCGAATCCGATCCTACTCCGCTCCGATCCGAGGAAAAAATCTGCCTCCGAATCCGCCTTAAAATAATCCGCTTCCGACTCCGCCAAAAACATCCAACTCCGAGTTTCAGTCGGAGTCGATGCTAAAAATAATCCAAGTTATCCAACAATTAATCCGACTCTGCCGGATCTCCGACTCCGACTCCGCCTTTTATTTCTCTACTTATTAGGTATAATAATAATTATTATCATTTATTTTATTATCATTATCATCATTTCTACTAAACTAATAAAACTATAATTTATATGTTAATATAACTAATTATACACATATATAGCCGCTACTAATTAAATGGTTATCAACTTATCATTAGAGTTGGCAATCACTCCGCTCCGACTCCGACTGCCTCCGCTTAAATCCGAGGGAAAAAAATCCGCTCCGACTTCGCCATGAAAAAATTCGCCTCCGACTCCATTTAAATAATCCGACTACAATCGGAGGTGGAGTCAGATCCTACATAATCCGATCCGAGTCCGCCCGTTGCCATCCATGGATTCACATTTCACAGCAGTTGTACTGTAATTAGCCAATTAGGAAACGAAAACACAACTTTGAGCATTGTTATATTGGTGAAAAAAAATATTGTACTATAAGTCTAGTACTTAGTGAATTATTATAATGCTAAAGGGGCATATTATGTTGACATGGCTTATTCATATTGTCAACCATTATTAATTGGTTGAATTTTGGTTGTGTTGTACGATTATGACCTTCACTTCCAAAAATCCTTCTTCCCTACAATGAAGGGCCATCAAAGGTAAATGTTTTTGGTGCTAAAAGGTAAATGATATTGATTGAGGTAAATGATATTGATTGAGGTGAAATTTCTAATTTATAGTTGCAAATTTTATATCTAATAGGTCAATATGTTACATATTGACAACTTTAAGGCAATGAATTGAAATGTATACAAATATTGTGTATACGTAAGTGTACTATTAGTATTTGTATACATTTCATGTTAGACACGAATGTTGCACCTAACCGTTAAAAATTAAGCATGCCTCAATATTGAGCTCACGGCTTTTGTTGTTGATAAAATAATTTATGTCCATAACTAGGATAGTTCTACTCTTTTCAACTTATTATCTCTTGACGTGGGATAGTCATAGATTTTTTTTCCTTCTATACAACAGCTGACAAACATTATATTAAAACATACCTCAATGTTTTATTTAATTTAATTTCAGATGCACCACATATATGAGATGTATAAGAGACCCTCGCCAACGAACAACAAGATATTGTACTCTTAAAAGTAGGGATTACTAGTGGCCACAATTGATCTCAATCACACGCCTCTAGCACACTTGACTAGTGGCCGGGACACTTGTAACTAGCCCAACCCTATAACAACCTAATCCAACTCATCACTTAGTAATGTGACTCAACCCACAAACTAGAAAAATAATAACCAATATACAAAAAAATCAAAAAAAAATTTTTTTTTTGCACCTATAAAACTTACTAAAAAAAGATTAGTTTTTTTACTAATCGCATACAAAGTATTATCTATAACTAATTACCCATAACTAATTATTCATGTCTACTATAATTACTGAGTATAAATTTGCATTTAAATGTCATGAATATGAAATTTTGATATTAAGTTTCTAGTTGCATTAAACATATCCACTTTATAAATAAAGTATCAAAACAATATTAGTTGCATCGATCAAACAATTTTTTGATGTCCTTGGATTGAGATACCATTTTAGTCCTTTCTAAAAGGTGTTTTTTATTAAAACAATCACATTCTATCAGGTGGTTTATTTATATTAGACACTAAAAAGTTATGTTATGTATAAAAGAGAACAAATAAGAAAAAGAAAAGGTTTATGTAAAAGAAGTTGGGAAAACATGATAGGTGAAAAACTGATCAATATATTCCATGAAAATGATGATTGGTGAACGATATTGCAATCCTATCTTTCCACATTGTTAACGAATAGAAATTTAGACCTTAAAAAGTGCTCAAATCTTTTCAAAGTGGTGTTGTTCGTTTTAGCAATTTGATTTGTTGAGCTTTTTGTCAAATGATGATGAAGGAATATTTTATCAATCAATAAAACAAAACATACATGGAGTATGCTGTTCTATAGTTTGTGCGCGCGTGGTCCTAACTAGAGCACTATACTAGTTTGAAGAAAGACATTTAGCTTTGCAATTAGCTTGGAGTAGCTGTTGCAAATGGTTGCTGACTTGCTGATGCATGTTTTTGTGTTTTTGTGTATGTGCTTGATATGTGCCACGAGGACTTTATGTATAGAATACAGATCGATGGAGAGTCGAAATTTGAAGTTGTGACCTATATAAGTTATTGTAGGGTTTGGTTTTTGTGAAGTTGTACGGGCTAAACTACTCATATATGTCACAATGTTGACTTCTATAAATAGTAATATATAATGTATGTTTTATACTTGTAAATCATTGTAAAGTTTTCTCATTCACTTTGATATGATGAATCCATGCCAATAACATTACATACAAAGGCCATGCGGCTAGAATATAATATGAATTATGTAATTTATGTTAATGTTGGCACCGGTGGGTTGATAGTGGTCACTTTTAGTTCGATGTACAATTTATAGTAGTTGATAAACTTTTTGAAATATAATTATCCAATATTATTTAATTCTAACTATGGGGTTGGGTTCTTTTTTTTGTATACGTATATACAATTATGATTCTATCTTTTACTCTATATTGTTTGAAAATCGATAATAACCGAAAATGGATGATAGTAAAGACTCACGAGATAAGGCCTGCCAAGAGAGTAGAGGAAGAGGTGAAACTTTGAACTTGTACCTTATTTTGAAACCTTATTAACAACGGGGAATTGAATATGTTTAATTAATTTGTTATACTAAAAGAAGAAATTAACCTTTCAATTCTATCTACTACTTTCAGTACTCCTCCGGTCCCCCCTGGCTCTTCTCCAAGTCACATACTCATCACTTAACATGATAACAACGAGGATTCTCCATCTTTGTTTATCCAAAGAAGATGTCGTGAAGGTTTTCGTAGGTTTACGTCAAGGAAATATACCTATTATATCCTAATATACTCCTGCTTGGGCATTACATATAAAATCCTAGCTAGTGTATGAATGTTAGATGCATGTAGGTACTTTGTTCACATATTGTACTGTGTCGTACATGAACATGTATTTTAATTTATGTGGATGACACGTATAGCATTCGACGTTTCCTCTAACGCATGCATATTACATTGGACACTCTGATGCTTCAAGTCTCCTTCGTACTGGCATGTCCATTTAAAAATATGCGACATATTATTATTACGTAAACGACATTTTTAAGACACGATTTAGACAATATTTAGTAATCACACGCATTTAAAGTCTTTTCAATTTAAAACTTGAGGATGGTAAAGAAAATTATAAAGAAAAGAAGTTGATGTAATTATGTAAATCAACGATGCCAACACATAATCAAATCGGTTTCCATACAAAGCAAGTAGGGAGCCTAGCCACCAAAAGATTAGCAAAGTACATGCATGGTGTGATTCTTGAAAGCACCCCCTCCTAGGCTCCTACAAAGTTACAAAAGGTAGTAAAATTTACTACTACTAGTTTGCAACCTTCCTTCTTACGAAATAAATATTGTACTACATACGTAGTAAATATAACCACGCGTGATAATTAGGGTATCTCAAACTTTATTACAAGCGCCCAGTATCTTGGGATAAAGTTGATCATGTCAATGTTTAATGTTAGCTTTTCTAATTTGTAATGTGTCATACATAATTTTATGTGACAAATACTTGTGTTGGTTGTTGGGCATTGCTCTACCATCATTTCATTTGATTTTCTTCAATGCTTATCGTACGGAATGATGTGCTAGATTGGGTTAATTATGGTATAACGAAAAATGCCACAAAATGGGAATCTATGTTCAACTACCTACGACTTACGAGGTACGTAGTCACGTAAATGAGTAGTTCAACTTAATGCGCACCATTGCTACTAAATATTATGCATGTTATAATTGCAGAATTACAGTTCACATATTCACAGTTTCAAGACATATATCTAATCATCAATATCTCATATAGTGTTGTATAACCAAAGATTTGGATCAAATGAAGCAAATAAGATTTTATATATTTCATTACATGACTATGTTTTCCCTATAAACTAGCAACATAACGTCATAACCAAATGAAATGATTACAAAGTAAGATACTACTTCATAATAAATTGTGTACGATAGCTAAAACCAATTATATATTTCTCAACTACGTTCATATATGTATACTAGTTTTATACCCGTGTGATGCACGGTTGACAATTGTAAATGTCAGAATCATATACAACTTGAAACATAAGTAATCTAATGATTTGAATAATAGGCTTTAGGGAGTAGGGAGTTAGTTTAAGATGATCGTACTCATACAAAAAGGAGTTTAGTTTATTATATATGCTCGAATTTTATTTTATTTATTTTTTGCCGAGAGATTATGCTCAACGCTAAAAATGTTACATCGAAGTATTTTCAATTAATCAATTATATATTTACCTATTAATCTGTCATACATTAACACGGGTTCATTACTCTTATTTGACCATTAAGTATTCTACATGGTTCATCTATCCAACCTATTCATTTGATAAAAAATATCTGTTTAATATATTGAATAAATTAAGGAACCCGAAAACTCAAGATTTCAAAAACCACACATAAATACGGATTTAAATAGTTTAAAAAAACAAAATAAATATGTGGAAAATCCAGTGGGCTTATTGATTATTATCGAACTTTCCGTGTTAGTACCGTTATTATACCCAACTATTCTTTTTTCGTAGGTATGTTCAAGCCCACTTACAGCTTAGTGCCTAAATCAAACTTGTGTCTAAACTAAAATTGGGCCAACTGAGCAAAATGAAGAATTTTTGTTATTGAGAAGGATAGACAATTGTTGGACATGAAAAGTAAGTCTGTTTTTGAGGATCGCAGTAAATGTGAGTTATGGGATTGTGTCAAACCAAAAGAACAACCCTATTGAAAATGTTTAATTGAGGTCAAGGTCTTCTAAAATTTTAGTTGCTCATTTTTGGTTCAAGGTTAGAGTAAAGACCTTTAGATTGAATACTTTAAAATGGATCCTTTATCCTATCAATTTTAAATTTGGATTTTAAGATTAATTTTAATTATCTAATACACTTGGCGTATGTGGTAGAGAACTAGAGATAGTAATTTGTAATCATTTTGTTGGAAAAGAGAGTTGTTGATTATAGTGCTCGGATATGTGTCTCATTACAAATATACTATCAAACAGAATATAATTTATTTAACATTACTACATATGTATATAATTTCAAATTTTTTATATGCTTAAATCAGTATACAGATTAGGATCTTCCCTATACTCTCCTGTTTGACTCCCCATTTTTTATATCGTGTTATTGAGATTGTTTCAGTGTTTTAGAGTTATTTGTATCAACTCATATGGTCTAACAGATTAGCAATGCATATTAAAACTTATATAAAACGGTATTATTTGATAAAATCACTATATAATCAGGCAAAAAAAAATACATTAATTAAAATAAAAATAAAAAAAGCTACAAATATAATTAAGATGTTGTTAAGTACTGGCATAGTGGACAAATCAAAGTTGCCTATATGCAATTAGGATGGGCCGGAATTAAGTAAGAGTCAAATATGACACGCGTAGATATATTTTGGGCCAAGTCCCAAGTTTCGTGTTTAAATAATAAATATAGTAGAAGCCAAGGACTACATCATAATAAAATTCACAAACTGATAAGGTTTACTTTGTTTCCTTTTGAGGTTTGCTCAATGCTCAGTTTCTCATTGCCTCACATCAATAATTCACAATGTGATAGTAGATTCAAATGACTAATGGTATATCTATTTTTGATCCACGAATGAATTGATCAACCACATGGTCTAGTAACTTGAACTGCCTTACTAATATGCTGTGATAGATTTATAGTAGACTAGCTACTACAGTTTCTACTACGTTGTTATTATTGTTGTTCTCCCTGTAACTTTTTTTTTTTACTTTGAATCTTTGGTACATTGTAGATTAGTATTAATTACATATATAGAGAATTTTGTGTAATGATGTTACACATATAAGATTTTATGCAAACGATCTTGTAAGATGTTTTGCATTTGGTATTAGATTAGACTAGGATCAAAGATTATTTTGTTTTCATTTTTTAAAACAAAATGATCATTTTTTTTTTTTTTTTTGCCTTATTGGACTATTTTATTCGACTATAAATGATCAACTCTTTCATTATCGTGATCAAAACCACACAAGTATAAGAGCCACAATTCATGGATTTCCCTTAGCTTAGTAACCCTAGCTTGTGCGTGTTCAATCGAACCCACCCAATACTAAGGCCATTCCATTGCACAAGCAACCCTGTCCTAGTATTCTCACCCCATAATCCCATCACATCCTTCTGTAAGGCTCTATATATCTCAGTGGGTATAGCCATCACAGAATTCGCTTGACACAAAAACACAAAACTCTCGGTTTGCAACACTTTTTTTCAAACGCAAAAGGAACTGTTTGCACTTGCAATTGAATGTTGAAAAGAAATGGATACTTCATACTCATATGAGTGTATTTCGTAGAAAATTGTTATCAATCAACAATGGATACAAGTTAGTGTCAATAATTGCAACACACCTTAAAGACTTAAAATTGATGTCATTGAATGTAATTTCACCCAACAAAATAACCAAAACAAGAAGCAACATAAGTATTGTCTATTGATTAATTAATCGACCAATCTTTTCTGAATCCTAATTTTCCAAACATATATCCTCCCTAAAAAGAAAAATACCCCATAATTCGATAATATACACATACGGTGCGATGCATATAAATCATAGACAGCATACAAGACAAAAAACAAAGATCATTTTTTATTTTATATTAAAAAAAAAAAGCCAAGCAGAGATCTCTTGAGTTTTGATATAAGTTCCTGATAAAAAAAAATCAAACACAATAATGTATTTTAACCCTTTTATTTTTAATAAATAAAAAACAACAATAAAAAGTAAAAAAAAAAATAAAAAAAAAATACTGCGTAAATGATTGATATTGGCAAACAAAATTTCACAGGAAAAAAACATTATTTGTAGAGTGTCAGATCTCACAACCTCTAAACCTTATTTCCTTTCTCTCTCTTCTTCATCTTCTCCTCTTTCTCTCTCTAACTCTGTCCTCCCATCTTTCATCATCTGTTTTTTTGCGATCACAGGTTAATTATTTCATTTTTCAGATCTATAATCTCTAATTTTTTTTGTTTCACTCTTTTTTTCTCTAATTTCGCTCTTTTTTTTTTCTCGATTTATTGTAGTTGAATTTATACTGGTTACTGGATTTTCGATTGTTGTTTTTTTCCGAAGGAATTCTCGTTTTTTTTTTAAGTTTTCAAGTTGTAAATTCAAGTTTTAGTTGATTCATTGTGCAGTATTTGATCGACAATGGGTGCTCAGAAGGTTCTAGAAGCTGATGATGGAAACCTGGAAGTTGGAATGGGTAAATTTCGTCGATTACATTGTGATTTATGATTATATTAAGCTTAATTCTTTTGTTTAATGTCAGTTGAATTGATTTGATTGATTAATTTTAGATTTGAACGATCAATTTATTTCCAAAAGTATGATTTTCTTGTAGTGATTATGTTGCATGTGTAATGTGTTGATTAAGAGGTTATATTTTTCGCATTGACTTGATCTATTGTAGATTGGCTTAGGATTGAAGTTTGTGATTGTTGTTTGTGTTTGTGTTTGTTTTGGTTGTGGATGTTCAATGATTAAGATGATGCGGGTGTTTTAATAGTCGATAAGCCAAAAAAAGCCTTACTTTTTTTTTTTTTTTTGTTGTGACTATGAAAGTTGATCCTGTATCATAGTTGACTTTATGAAATCAGGTATATATTATATTGTTGGGATGTCAATCAATTTGGTTCGCGGTCTGCATTGTTATCCCTCTATAACTTGCATATGGAATCATCAAACACATTGCGAGTTCCAGCAACTTGTTGTGCTTTTGGAATCTGTGATAGTGTGATGTTTAATTGTATTGTCATGTTCAAGTATCTCAGGATTAGGCAGGGTTTGTTGATCTGATTTGAAGAGTTTGTATCATAGTCGATCATGCTAATTATTGATAGGATATCTTGGCTTGAAGATAATGTTTTTTGATTTTAGAAGACATATGAAAGTAAACCAGTTTACACCGCTAGACTTGCAACTTTTGCTCTCAAATACTGGAATGCTGATTTACGTAAATGATTTATGCAGAGTACAGAACAGTCTCTGGAGTTGCTGGACCACTAGTCATTCTTGAGAAAGTTAAGGTTGGTGCTAAAGCCTTCATCATCTCTTTTTCTCTTTTGCTTAGCTAATGTCCTTTTGAATCAATTTTATTTTTCATTGTTAAACTTAACACCTACATGATCTGTGTCCCTGTTTGTGGTAGGGACCTAAATTTCAAGAAATTGTCAATATTCGTCTAGGGGACGGATCTACTCGCAGAGGTCAAGTCTTAGAAGTTGATGGCGAAAAAGCTGTAGTACAGGTACTTAATGTCTAGATTTCTGATCTGCTGTCACAACTTTTAATTTTTCTAGAAAATGCTTATGCTTTATATGAATTGGAAAAATATCAACATGTTCATTTTATTAAAGGGTTATAAACAAATTTTCTCATATACATTTTGATAGGTGTTTGAAGGAACATCTGGAATCGATAACAAATACACCACCGTGCAGTTTACTGGTGATGTAAGTTAACTCCTTATTTTCACTTTCAGCGCTAATTGTAACTCTTTCAAGTCATTAGTTGCATTAAAGTTGTATGACTTGTGGATTCTTTCTGTCTAGATGAGTACAATATGCAACTGAGTTTAGCTATCTTGATTCTTCTGACTATATTTCTGGCTGTATATTTAGTTAGCCTGATGCTACATAACTCTTTTTGGCTTTCAGTTTTCATTTTTGTTTAAAGAATTTGCTAAAAAGTTATCAGATCTGGCTGAATTATGAAATAAAGCCCATGAAACTTGAGCTTCATGATGTTATATTGTGTCTAGTGTAAAATAAAGTTAGAAGATATCAGCTAGTATCTGAAAGATGTTTAATAAGAAGAATCACGATTGCTATTTTTATTTTTTTCATCTTTCAATTTTTGCAGTCTCTAATCATCATTAAATTTCTCTTCCCCTGTTTTAAAGTTGATTGCGCCTTTATATATTTTTTCTACAAAACGGATGTCTGTATGGAAGAAAATATTTATAATTTTTTTTATTTGATTAAAATTAATAAATTTCCTTTTAATTTTGGTTCTTTCGGAAACAGTTGCTGTGGTGAAACTGTTTCCTTTAAGACCTCCTTAGTGTGTGTGAGAAATTCAGTAGACATTCTTTTTTTTTTTTTGTTGTCAACTATTGGATTATTTGAAATTTGTTGTTTATCCATTCAACCTCCATCAATATACCTTACATCAATCAATCACAGCCTTAATCCCAAAAATTTGGGGTCGGCTACATGAACCAAAATTAATCATTCCATGTGGTCATCCACATAAATTTTCCTCCTCCATCGCCTGCGATCAAGAACCTCATTCTCTTATAAATCTAAAATCTTTATATCCTTTTTAACCCCTTCCCACCAAGTCATTTTCGTTCTTCGCCTACCTCGTTTGAGATTTCCATGATCTCACCCTTCCACTCGTCGCAGGGGCTCTCTCAGGTCTCCGTCTCACAAGTTCGAACCAATGCAAACGGTTCTCCCTTAATTTGGTTGCTATGTCTGCAACCCCAACTTTTCGACGTATTACTTCATTTCTGATTCTATTCCTTAGAGTGTTCCCGCACATCCATCTCAACATCCGCATCTCCGTAACTCCTATTTTTTGAATGTGCTCCTTCTTGTAAGCCCAACATTCTTTACCGTAGAGCAACACTTGTCTTATCGCAGTCCGGTAGAATTTCCCCTTCAACTTTAACGGGATGTTTTTGTCACATAACACTCCCGTAGCTGCTCTCCATCTAAGCCACCCAGATTTAATCCTATGTGTCACATCTTGGTCAATATCACCATTCTTTTGGATAAATGACCCGAGATATTTAAAACATTCCCCCATATATAGGGCTTTTCCATCCAACCTTACCACTGCATCACTCCATCAATATACCTTACATGTGGGTTTTAAATTTCTCCATCCCTAAGCTCCTTGTTTTGTGCAGGTCTTGAAAACTCCTGTCTCCCAGGACATGCTTGGGCGCATTTTTAATGGATCTGGTAAACCTATTGACAATGGTCCTCCTATTCTACCTGAGGCTTACTTGGATATATCTGGTATGTAGTCTTTAATTCCTGTTCATATATGAGTAAAATATGCTTTATATAATTGGAATTTCATCTCATTCTCTTTGAAACCTCCTTTGCTGTCCTGCTTGCAGGAAGTTCAATCAACCCCAGTGAAAGAACTTACCCTGAAGAAATGATTCAGACAGGAATTTCCACAATTGATGTCATGAATTCTATTGCTAGAGGACAAAAGATTCCTCTTTTTTCTGCTGCTGGTCTTCCTCACAATGAAATTGCTGCACAGATCTGTCGTCAAGCCGGTTTGGTGAAGCGATTAGAAAAGACAGACAACCTTTTGGAGGTATTATTGCCTGACACAAATCGAGTTTTCTTTTTATTTCCTACATTATTCCCTCTATTGCACATTTTATCTGATTACATACCCACACACTATACAGGATGGTGGTGCAGAGGACAACTTTGCCATTGTCTTTGCAGCTATGGGAGTTAACATGGAAACTGCTCAATTCTTTAAACGTGATTTTGAAGAGAATGGATCTATGGAGAGGGTTACTCTCTTTTTAAATCTGGTATATTTTCATCTCTATATCCATTCTATAAATTACATTGTTTGGTTTCACTATTTCTTTCTGTTAGGTTTTGGTTTCTAATTCCTTCTCAAATTTCTTCATTGCAGGCCAATGACCCTACAATTGAGCGTATCATTACACCTCGTATTGCCCTCACAACTGCAGAATATCTTGCCTATGAATGTGGGAAGCACGTGCTTGTGATCTTGACTGACATGAGTTCTTATGCTGATGCACTTCGTGAGGTAATATATTGCCCATCGTCAATCTTCATATCAAATTTATTTTTGCTGACATGATAGCTTATTTGAGTAACGGTCCACCACTAACAAAGTAACTAGATTTGGCGGGCATAGTAATGATGAAAATCTTAACAAGTTTTGGATTGTTGTAGACTTGTAGTTGTACACACTCCTTATCTTTCCTATTATAACTTATAGTTTTAAAAATGTCAATTGTTGTGAGTGGAGGCTAACAGAATTAGCAGTCAGGTCTTACACTGCACTTTACCGGCTAATTCAATTTGAACTCATTAATTTTTAGCCTTAATCCACAACGTCCATTTATTGTTGGAATTTAGAATTTTCCTATTTGTCATTCTTGCCACTGATTATGTTTTGGATAGAATGTAAGATATGCACACTCTACTTATTGAACTTTAGTCCTTCAGTTGTTTATGCTGTGATGGCAATATTCTAATGTACCCATCTGTCATTTACCCGTATGTCTCAATTTCTGACACTGTTTAATAATACTAATTTGACAATACCAAGACAGGGGTTTAGGATGTAGTGTAAAGGGTGAGGGGTAGGTAGTAGATATTTATTAACCCATCTTGTACATTTGAATTGGAAAAGATAAAATGTCTTAAGGATGTTATTGGGAAGCGGACAAACTTTTCTTTACCAATAACAACAAAGCTTTAGTCCCAAATTAGGACATACTTTTTTTTTAATAAAAAATAAATAGACAAAAAAAAAAACAAAAAAAAAACAGCCTTCCAGAGAATGTTTAAGAGAGAGACTAACAGCCAAACGAGCGGAGTGTTAAATGGTGAAGTTTCATGTTACATGGTGTTGTTTGATGGGGAATTTCCAACTACAAAATTAAAGGTTCCGAACAATCAAAATCTGAGTTTTTATCCATTAAGCAATTCCACCACCATGCAACAAAATTCTATAGGAACTAATGTTACCTATACATTAACAATTCCACCACCATGCAAGGAACTAACACATTGTTTGGGTAACTATCTAGGAAGGAAATAGGAGGAAAAGGTGGGGAAAGTAAGGGAGGGAGAGGTGGAGTTTCGATTGCCTTCCAAATCTCTCCAAAATGGGAAAAATGATGGTTCTTGAAGGAGAGAAAATGCACAGTACTTAAAACCTGTAGTGAAGTTTCATTTAACTCCACTTGTCTCATTTGCAAGCTGAAAAGCCACATTTTATGTTTCCACTAGAACATTTTTTGTCATGAAGCTACATATACTGCTGACAAACTAAGTGAAATGTGGCAAATAGCCTTTTCGCCACTCTACAATGGAAAATTGTGTGCCATCTTTTGGAGCAAATTATATAGAGTAGTCAAGTTGTGTTCCAATGATTTTCTTCAAGGAACAGTCTAGCGCTTAAAGTGGTAGAATATTGGAAAATTCTCTTTCAGGCACATTTTACTTGTTCTCTCCCTTTACTAAGACATTAAGTCATTTTAACCTTTCCATTGCCCCAGGCCCCCGTTACTAACTTATTTTCTTCCCTCATTCACTTCTTCACCAAGTAAAGTCTTTAATGTATAGAATTGGTGGTCAAAGTTATTCCTTCATTCGCTTTCTTTTCTCTTATCTTTTTCTTTCCCTCTCATTTTGTTCCCATATGAAAAGGAAAACTATTTCTTGGACACTATACATATTAAATATTGATCATATTTATTGTCTAATTTACCTCTGACAACAAATTATTCTATATGATTAAATTGACATTCTATTCATGAGATTATTTGAACAATTATGAGGCGGACTTGTGGACCCAATAAGTAGAAGATACAGAATAAATAGTTTATGATCGGAAAGTTAAAATTTTATCATCCCATGTTAGCCATTTTCAAATTTGATGTTTAGTGGTACAACTTAATTTATGTATGTGTATTACCCACACTCTTAGGCAAAGTCAGATTAAGGTTTATTGGAAGTTTGGAACTACCCCTAACCCGTGAGCAAAAGGTATAACCTGACCCGACCTGTTTGTCACGTCTAATTCTGGGCATTGTTCTATACTTCTATGTTACTATTTTGAGTCAAGTCTAGGATGTAGGGATAAATAAACTACTTATGAGACAATATGTGCAACACATTTGCCTTTTCAATATTCGTCAACTATGCTTTGACCATTTTTTATGATCTAACGTGCAAGGAATTTTTTTTTAAATTGGATCTCTTTGGAGTTGTCTTGTTGTGTATTTTGTTAATATACAACTTTATATTTATATATATGCATCATCAAAGTTGTTGATGGGTAAAATATGTATCTACAAGCATGGAAGTGTTGTACATAATGTGAACCGAATTTTGAGATTTCATTGTGCTGCCATATCTAGGCTGGACTTGCATCCTCTCTGTAGTCTAGAGCTAGTTGATTATTTTTCTGAACATCACATATTGAGCATTTGCAGCATTCTGAGTGATGGTTCTTTTTTAGGTGTCAGCTGCACGAGAAGAAGTGCCTGGAAGGCGTGGTTATCCAGGATACATGTACACAGATTTGGCTACCATCTATGAACGTGCTGGGCGTATTGAAGGAAGATCGGGCTCTATCACCCAGATTCCAATTTTAACTATGCCTAATGATGGTAATGAAGATTTTCCCCATCTAATATCACGTCTATTGTACTGAGTATGTTCCTCTGTTTGTAATACCTTTTTCTGTCTTTCCCTTTTGTAGATATCACCCATCCAACTCCTGATCTTACGGGTTATATTACTGAGGGACAGATCTATATTGACAGGCAACTGCACAATCGTCAGGTAAATCTCATCTAATATGTGGGCTTATCTACCAAATGAAATTGTTTCAAGCGTGTTGGCATTCTGTTAACTATGTACATAGTTGAAAGCATTCAAGTATTGTGAAACCACCAGTAGGAAAAGTTTTTGATTTTGGTTTTATTGCCTGAATATTCTAAACTTATGTTGGTCACGTGCAGATTTACCCACCAATCAATGTCCTCCCCTCCCTCTCTCGACTCATGAAGGTAACTTTTGACTACTTAAATGTTTCTTCAATGTAATTTCACTCCAAAGTTTCTAACCAACTGGCTGAAATGCCTTGCTTCACTATGTTTCCAGAGTGCTATTGGTGAAGGCATGACTCGAAGGGATCACTCTGATGTGTCCAACCAGGTTTGCCTTCGTACATGTTTTTTTTTTTTTTTTTCTTTTAAAAAAAATAAAATTATATCTAAGCCCCGTAATGAACATGTTTGTGTCTTTCCTCTTTTCAGCTATATGCAAATTATGCCATTGGAAAGGATGTCCAGGCCATGAAAGCCGTGGTTGGTGAGGAAGCTCTTTCTTCAGAAGATCTGGTATGTACTGTTCCCTTATACTAAAGAGTTGCCTCGGATCCTGAATCTGCATTTCATCTGTTGACCAGTTAATTTCTTTGTGAATCATTCAGCTGTACTTGGAGTTCTTGGACAAATTTGAGAGGAAATTTGTGGCCCAAGGAGCTTATGACACCCGCTCCATTTTCCAGTCACTTGATCTAGCATGGACACTCCTCAGGATCTTCCCTCGTGAGCTTCTCCACCGTATTCCAGCCAAGACCCTCGACCAATACTACAGTCGGGATGCTTCAAATTGATCAGTGGATGACTTTGCGTCTTCTTTGCATTTGGTACTTTAAATATTTGTTCTTTATCGTTGTTTATCAATCATATGGCGTCAATAAAGGTTCCCATGGTTTTCAGGTCCTCTAAAAGTGGGGTTCTTTGGTTAGTTGGTGTGTACATTTAAGCTATTCTTTTAGTGTGAGGGACCATGTAGATTATTAAGGGAATACAAGCTGTATTTATGGTTTTGACTGTTATTCGCATTATCTTGTACTATTTATGGCTCGAGAGACGGGTTTAGAGAGCAGGAATCCTCGGCGCTTGTTTGCACCACCTTCTTGAGCATGTATTTGATTTAATACTATTCATAGCCCACTTTATTATTGGGAATACTGCACAATAATTTTTTTCGTGTAATTGTTTGGAATACTGCGAAATAATCGTTTGGCTAGGTGTCAAACTGGTCCATAAGGATCTTTTTTTTTTCTTCAAAAACCTGTTTGAGAAGTATAGGTTTTTTTTCTTTCTGTTTGATAGTTAGTGGGAATGGTTTTCGTCAGGTAATATAGTGTGCTATATATCTGATAGCAAAATATGCTGTCTGCTGCTTAACATAATCTTGAATTCTTGATAGTTGATACAATTGCAGCATCTGCATTTGTATGATGTATGTGGAATCAATTGGAGATGTTGGTATGGTAAGATTTCTTTTTTTTCAAGAGAACTAAAAAAATCTGTGACAAACATCAGAAGAACTCCAAAAAGATCTAAGGGTCTGTTTACTTCAGCTTAAAATCCGTTTAGTTCAGCTCAGCTCTTCTCTTGCTATTGATTAATCCTTCATTACAAACTTTCAGTTCAGTTTAGCTCCAATCAGTTTAGTTTAGCTGTTTTCAGTTAAAGTAAACAGGTTTAAGTTTAGACATTTTGGCAATTGATATTCACACTTCCAACAATTGCTTTTGAGAACCAGAAATCAAGTATCATCGTAAATTACTACGACTCTACGAGTAGTATGTAGTATGGATTTGTGGGCTGTTTGTCAAATTATACTATTTTTAATTGAATGTAATCATCATAAGAGAGTTTCACCATTGAGAAATTATATATCACATGAGTTGCTAAATTGAGAAGCTTATCCCTTGTTTGGTTGACATCTAAAAGTATAGAAAATATAATTGTTTAAGAAGTTAATAGAAGTGTTGTTTGGTTGACAAAAGCATAGAAATATAAAATTCCTGGGAAGTTTCAATTAACTATAAAGTGATGGAAATAACTTATCAAGGCCCCTAGTGAGTTGAAATTCACTAAGGGAAATTTTAGTTCATCATCTCATCAAATAACATTTCTTATCTCCTAAGAAATTAGCAAGGCAAAAATTATCCCAATGGGAAGCTATTTCTCATGCAAACCAGCCAAACAAAACCTTATTAATTATTGTATCACCATTAATTGTCAAAATTAACACATTTTGTGTTTCAATACTCAAAGTTAGATGATGAGTTGATGTCAATTAGGGGAATTAATGCTAGACAAGTTTGTTTTTTTTATTGTTGTCCTTGTTAATTACCATCTTTTTGACTTTGTGATGCACTATCATTCCTATATGTGAGCTTGCAGATTAAGGACGTGTTCTCTTCTTAGATAAATACGGTAAATTATAGAAAATTAAATTTATTGAAAATTATTGAATGAATTGAAATCAATAGCACCGAATTGTAACTTACTAATTTATGGAAATGGATAGAGTGGATTAGAACTTGTTGAAAAGCAACTGTCAAGCCTTGATATATGATATTTTTTGAATGATTATTACTTATTAGTTTTGATGTTTACTTTTAATTTGTTGGAGAGGTAAGTGGTAGTGTCTAATTGTTTATTTGCCTTTATTAATCCCTCAAGTTAATATGGGCAACAAAAATATTGCTACTCCAATTAGAGTATGGAATAACTTGGTTAGGAGATTTTGAGATCGATCCTCGTCACCCACACCATAATTGCAACTTGTTCCCTAGCATACAAAAAATGTTAAACCCATCAAGCACGCGGTTAAGTACTTATTCCATCAAACCTAGGTGAAGATCTCAACTACAAACTCATGTACGAAATAGTTCATGTGTAAGCCTAAGGTATGTTGTTAGCTACTTCGTACGGATTATGTTTTAGCAATAATAGTCGTTAGCTGTCACTTGTCAGAATGTTGTTAGATATATCTGAAGTTCTGAATTGTTCAACTCCAAAAAGTTGTGGATCCTCCTAATCATGAAATATAGGGTTTCAAGGCACAAAATCAAGCTCTGGGCTACAGATTAAATTTAAATACGATTATACCAATAAGTCGAGAACATGTATAACTTGATAAAAACTGTTCTTACAAACCCATTAACTACAAAATAATATGACAACATAAAGATAGACTAATTTCAGTATGGCAACCTTTGATTTACTCCATAAAATTGTCTTAATTTTTTCTATAATGAATTTGACCGCGATTTCCTTCTCCTGCGGCAAAAGAATCATCTATAAGCTTTGCCTTCCTTTATCTGTTCTCTTCATATATCTCTACATTGCATCAAAGTATAACTCCATATTGAGCATTCATCCCAGAAATTCTAACGTTCTCAAGAGAACTAATGGCTTTGTCATCTTGAACTCTGTTTAGAGTACCAGAGTTTCTTGCGGCAAACTAGAATCTTTTCATTCTCACTATTATACCCAGTTTCTTCCTTTTGACAATCCCATTTCATTGCTTTAGCAATTGTATTAACAGCATCCACAAAGTAGCTATTTTCCCGAATGACAGCATAACCACCAGGTCGTAATATTCGATCCATTTCCAAAAGCACCAACTTCATGTCGCACCTGTCCAATCAATAGAACAATAATTCATTCCTTTTTCCTTTTCTCCTATTCACAAGTCTCATCGAACCAAGGTGACTCCAAATTGAAAGGAAAAGATGTAAACTAATGCATTACCTGTGGCTTTCAGCAGTGAAGAGTCCATCCGCATGAAGAAGATCATACGTTCTTGGATAGGTAGAGAATGGCTCGCACCTGAACCACATAACCACCATATTAATTTGTCACACAATAATTATATAAGTGACAGCAATCAAACTTGTGTACTTCTCACATGCTATGTGTCACATGAAGATTCAAGTTTATGAATCTCCATTGACAATGTAATTTTGTATCTATATGTTCATTCTTATTATCATCTAATATCATTGACATGGAATATTGATCACTTACTGTGATGATGTGGTCTATAACTCTATACCAAAAGAATAGTCAATCTCTAGTGTTTCTACTGAAAATATATCCAAAAAACAAGATCAAGAAAAGAAATTTATGTTACCAGTCATGGTACGATCCAATGAGTCCTCGATCATAAACCACAGGCAATGTGTTAGCACCATAGGAGGACACCACATTCATAACCCAAACAGGATCCTCAATTAGTAGAGCTGCAAGACCCCCATACATTGTATTCATGTCCATTACATTTCTTATCTTGTCACTTCCCAAGGCCGGGACCAATTTCTTGTAATGCTTCACTCTGACCTTCCACTTACTTTCATCATGTTTGAAGGCACCAGCACTCCCACCAGGAACTTCGGAGAGACGGTCTGGTGCAACATTTAAGCGCGATGGCCACTTTGGCATAGACTTCAAACCCAATTTCTTGAGCTTTGGGCTTGGGATAGTCACGCATGAGCGAAGAGGAGTGTACCAAGCTGCATCAGCCTCCACACTGTCGTCACACTTGGGGGGATAAGCATCAGCATTAGCAAGCTTCTCATCATAGCAGCTATTGTCTGAAGCCTTCCGCCAAACGGCAATATCATTCTTTTTGCTGAATAGCTTGAAGCACATAGAAGTTAGCAATTCTTGCAGTTTCTCATAGTCTGACCTTTGTTCCTCAACAGTGGTATTCCACCCTCTCCAGCGGTTTTCATAGTTCACAGGAGGTCCAGAAAGAATCCAAAATCCTCCGGGACGAAGAATACGGTGTATTTCCATTAGGTAGAGTCCACCTAAAAGGATCATTATAAGAAATATAATCCTTATTAATGTGAAATAAAATAAATACGTAGTATAAGTTGTCTTAGAAGCAGCAAAAGCAAGATGTCAAGTTCAGCCTTTAATACAAAGTTCACAAGGACTTCATTGTAAACTAACAAAAAATGAAGAACATACCAAACTCAGTCCATGGGATAAGGCATCGCGAGCAATGAGCCATATCAAACGAATTTGAAGGAAAAGGAAGCCGCTGAGTTGAAATGACTCCCAGAACTGCTGGTATACCACGTTCTAAAGCAAACTGAACTTGAGCCTCATGGTTATCCCTTGGGGCCAAAGAAACAGTTAAAATGCCACGATCCAACAAATCACCTCCCCAGCTTGCAACCTTCAAGTCAAGTAGATCATAACATCAATATCTAATGCTAGAAAAACTTAAGTTGAGCTAATTTAAAGCAAACAAATTTCAGTCACATTCATTAGAGAAGTTGTTCAATGACAAACGATTCAAAACAGAAAATCTAAACACCCCAATTTATCACGACTTCACGAGTAAGAATTAACTCACCCCACAGCCAGTGTCAACAGCAGTACGAATCGTTCCGTCTTTCATTTGAGGAAGCAAGTCTTCCATAAGATCAACATAATGACTAACTCCCTTCGGAAACATCGTGCCTCCTCCAGGGAAGAAAAATTTCTCACCTTCTTTCTTCAACCAATGCTGATTAGACTTTTTCTTGTTGATCCAATCATATGGCACATTTCTATAACCAAATTCCAAAAAATAATTTCATCATATCAGTACCTTACTTCAATACTTCCAAATTATCTAGCATACCAATACCAACGAGCAACTATGTAGACAAGCAAGTAAGCAACTTTACCTGTACCAACACTCATTTTTGCTTTTTGGCCATCTGATTGGCATTTTATACCCCTCAGGTGGAGGCACTAAGCACTCTTTTCTTTCAAATATTGGCGGACAGTGTCGTTCCAAGAAAGCAAGTCGTTTGTAGCCATACTTCTTCCATCTCTGTAAAAGATATGTAACGTAAAATCAACCAGCTTAAGAAGTGTACTATGCAATTAATTATGTATGATAGCGTTAGCACAAAAATCAACATACTCTTGGATCAGTGCAAGGAGTGTAATCTTGATAATCAATGCCGCATTCAGGAAAGGAAACAGACTTGATCTGTAGAGGTGCAACTGCTGTTTTCATTTTCTGTTCAGCTTTGGTAACGACATCAGTGATATCTTTAGCATCAATCTTGTTCTTCATAGGATTGAAAACCCCACCGAGGTAAAACGATATCCCACATAAAAGAAAGATAATGAACGACAAAGGGACGATCTTCACCCCTTTATCAGGGTGAGAATTCGGCCTTCCGTCCTTAGATTTCATCTTTGATTCGTCGATTTATCTACATCAACAAATCCATCGAAAAAACACATCATAAACGGTTACATAAAATGAAAATTCAGGAAAATAAGGTCATTTACTCAGCAGTTTTTTACACACCCCAATATGGAAAGAAACGACAACTCGAATCACACTAACACTAAGGCAAACAAATTGAATGCCCACCAGATAATACATCATAACTAACAACCATATATGTTCAAACAGGTCAAATTAGAACTACTGAAAACTACACTAAAAAACTCATAACTCCAAAATTGCAACAATTTAGTTACCTTAAGCACCAAAATAGATGGAGACACAACCAAAACTACTTATAGACTAATATGAAGTATTCATCCCAAAATTTGCATTTCAAGTCAATGGAAAAACACCAAAATTAAGGAAAAATGATAGAAACATCAAAAAACAATGGAATTTAGACCATAATTATGCTTAAAACAAATCTACAAAGTCAAAGAAATTTGATGACAACCCACTAAAATTAATCACAAGATTTCATAGACAATTTACCTTTCAAGCTTCCCACATGATGGTGGGGTCACAAAATAATGCCATAAAATCAATCTAATAAACCATCTTTACAATCTAAAAGAGAAAAAAAGGTTCCACAACCTTAGTCCCCACTAATATTATGGAAAAGAATAAAGCATATCATAATCATATCATATCATATGATATAATCTTTGAAGTCAAAATTTCTAGCAATATAATAAAACCAAAATAGCAAGTTGAAGAAAACATGCAATATTACCAAAGATCATTGCTTCAAGTGAAAGGAAGGAGCAAAAGCATTTATCACAAATCATGCACTTAATTCAGCATCAAATCAATGTTTTTTATCTCTCATTATTTTAATAAAGACATGATTAATTACAAAAGCACATAAATCAAGCATCCAATTAAAATTAACATGATTATAATAATAGAAGGAACTGCAAATTGAATTTAATATATATACTTTGAATTTAAAAAGGGAAACATACCAAAGAAATTTGAGTTTTTCAACCAACAATTTTGATTCGAAAAAAGCCCTACCCTTTTTACAGGAAGTTTTGATTTCTCAATTTTAATGAATACCCATTAAAATTCCTGGAAAAGGGTATACAAATTAATTGCTCAAATTCAAGAATCAAAGATACCCCATCTCAAGATCTAGCTAATTCATTGCAGAAAAAAAATGAAGAAAAAAGGGCAAAAATAGGGGGAAAATCACAATAAATGTGAAGAAAATAGAGGAGGGAAAAAATAATAAAAATATACCCTTAAAAGAATTTAATAATGTTTTGTTGATGTATCTGAAATCAGTTGCCCAAATCTAGCAACAAACGCCTAAAGAAAATCCCCCAAAAAATGGATGGTTGAAAGTTGAAACTTCTTTAATTTTAATTTTTTGTTCTTCTGAAAATACGAAGAAGTGAATGAAAAACAAAAACAAAAACAAAAAAAACAGAGAGAATTGGGAAGTGAGAATGAATGAGTGAGAGTGAGTGAGAAAGAGAGAAATGAAAGACTTGGGATAATATACAGCTTTATTGTATTATAAATCAAGTCAGAAATGAGGGTCCAACTCACATGAAGTACATAAAAGAGACTGTCATTTTATTAAATTGTTGATATTTAACTATTTCGCCCAATGCAATTTTGTTTTTTTTTTTTTGTTTAATTGTTTGTACCCATTGTAAATTAATTCTTATATTAGGGTTTTCGGCACTATTTACAGTATAACTTTGACTTATTTTGCTGTTTTATGTATAATGAAAAATATAGTCATATGAGATCTTATTTGATTCGTCTCGATCTGTCCTTTTCAAATATTTAATTTTTTTAAATTTTTTCTTATATATAACTCAACATATCTACTTTTGAAGTTGTTTATCGGGAGAGGTGAAAAAAAGATACTAACAAGTAAAAAAAAAGGAGGGAATACAAGGTTTTTATTAAGTACTTGTATTTATTATTTGGTACTTGTGTGTTCTATTCACAAGTCAAGTCGGAAATTTATAGAAACTGAATTTATTAGAGCTTATTGGAATATATTGTAATGGATCGTAAGTTATGAATATATTGGAATGACTTATAATAGATTGCAAGTTTCATAGTAGTTTAGAATTTTTTGGAATGAATTGAAAGTTATTGGGAAAAAAATCTGGTGAAGTGAAAACAACATTAAACTTTACATTTAGTAACCAACTAGATTTGAAATCCATGCGATGCACGAATTAGTAAATATTATTTTATCANCAAGATTTCATAGACAATTTACCTTTCAAGCTTCCCACATGATGGTGGGGTCACAAAATAATGCCATAAAATCAATCTAATAAACCATCTTTACAATCTAAAAGAGAAAAAAAGGTTCCACAACCTTAGTCCCCACTAATATTATGGAAAAGAATAAAGCATATCATAATCATATCATATCATATGATATAATCTTTGAAGTCAAAATTTCTAGCAATATAATAAAACCAAAATAGCAAGTTGAAGAAAACATGCAATATTACCAAAGATCATTGCTTCAAGTGAAAGGAAGGAGCAAAAGCATTTATCACAAATCATGCACTTAATTCAGCATCAAATCAATGTTTTTTATCTCTCATTATTTTAATAAAGACATGATTAATTACAAAAGCACATAAATCAAGCATCCAATTAAAATTAACATGATTATAATAATAGAAGGAACTGCAAATTGAATTTAATATATATACTTTGAATTTAAAAAGGGAAACATACCAAAGAAATTTGAGTTTTTCAACCAACAATTTTGATTCGAAAAAAGCCCTACCCTTTTTACAGGAAGTTTTGATTTCTCAATTTTAATGAATACCCATTAAAATTCCTGGAAAAGGGTATACAAATTAATTGCTCAAATTCAAGAATCAAAGATACCCCATCTCAAGATCTAGCTAATTCATTGCAGAAAAAAAATGAAGAAAAAAGGGCAAAAATAGGGGGAAAATCACAATAAATGTGAAGAAAATAGAGGAGGGAAAAAATAATAAAAATATACCCTTAAAAGAATTTAATAATGTTTTGTTGATGTATCTGAAATCAGTTGCCCAAATCTAGCAACAAACGCCTAAAGAAAATCCCCCAAAAAATGGATGGTTGAAAGTTGAAACTTCTTTAATTTTAATTTTTTGTTCTTCTGAAAATACGAAGAAGTGAATGAAAAACAAAAACAAAAACAAAAAAAACAGAGAGAATTGGGAAGTGAGAATGAATGAGTGAGAGTGAGTGAGAAAGAGAGAAATGAAAGACTTGGGATAATATACAGCTTTATTGTATTATAAATCAAGTCAGAAATGAGGGTCCAACTCACATGAAGTACATAAAAGAGACTGTCATTTTATTAAATTGTTGATATTTAACTATTTCGCCCAATGCAATTTTGTTTTTTTTTTTTTGTTTAATTGTTTGTACCCATTGTAAATTAATTCTTATATTAGGGTTTTCGGCACTATTTACAGTATAACTTTGACTTATTTTGCTGTTTTATGTATAATGAAAAATATAGTCATATGAGATCTTATTTGATTCGTCTCGATCTGTCCTTTTCAAATATTTAATTTTTTTAAATTTTTTCTTATATATAACTCAACATATCTACTTTTGAAGTTGTTTATCGGGAGAGGTGAAAAAAAGATACTAACAAGTAAAAAAAAAGGAGGGAATACAAGGTTTTTATTAAGTACTTGTATTTATTATTTGGTACTTGTGTGTTCTATTCACAAGTCAAGTCGGAAATTTATAGAAACTGAATTTATTAGAGCTTATTGGAATATATTGTAATGGATCGTAAGTTATGAATATATTGGAATGACTTATAATAGATTGCAAGTTTCATAGTAGTTTAGAATTTTTTGGAATGAATTGAAAGTTATTGGGAAAAAAATCTGGTGAAGTGAAAACAACATTAAACTTTACATTTAGTAACCAACTAGATTTGAAATCCATGCGATGCACGAATTAGTAAATATTATTTTATCAGTTAAAAAAACAATACTTTTAACTCTTCGTATATAGATATATCGATGGCAAAATTTGTTTTTTTTTTTTTTTGAAAGCATGGCAAAAGTAATTTATTTGGCATTTCATGATATTAATTAATTTTTAGAAATAATTTATCATGTTAAAAATAATTCGTCTAATTTATTTATGTGGCGGTACTTATTTAAATCCAAAAAAAAAAATTAATCATCTTTAACATGATTTGGTTAACATGGATAAAATATTATGTGTTGCTATATATGCTCCTTGATTAATTTACTTTAGACATGCAATAATAATAATAATAATAATAATAATAATAATAATAATAATAATAATAATAATAATATATTTAAATACGAGTAATGGAAAACTTTTAGAGTTTTACCTTTTGAACTAAGGTTTCTCATAAGCTTATAATATGAGCTTTTAGAATGGCTTTTGCCAAAAGCTAAAAAAAAAAAAATCACTCTTCAATTTGTCATTTTTTATTTGTAATTTATTTATTATTTGAACAACTTAGATTATGTTCACTTCAACTTATTTAAGCATTCTAAAAATTCAGATTATACCAAATCAAATCAGATTAGTTCATATTACATCTTCATGTTAGCTTTGATTTAGCAATAATATATAACTTATATTTCATATATATTGAAATACATTAAAAAATAAAAATTCACAGACGTACTCATCAATATGAGCATGATATATAAATTTGAAGTTATTATTCCTTATCAATTCAATAATGTAAAATTAAGGTCAAAGTTTAATAAAAACATATTAGACCAAAACATGTCATAAAAAATCAAATCAAATCAAATAAATCAGAATTTTCAGATCAGATCAAAAGAATGGAACATAGCTTAACTTTCTTTTTTACAAACATCGACGTTGCACAATACCTTTGTCAACATAGGCTTATATAGGCTTAGGGTTTGTTCAGTTCAATTGAAAACAACTGAACTGAATTGAAATGAAAATCAGGAAAATCAGTTCAGTTTTGTTCATTTCAGTTCAATTCAACTCTTGTTTTATTTTGCTATTCATTAATCCTTCATAAAAAACTTTAAGTTCAATTCAGCTGTTTTTAATTTGAACTAACAAGCCTAAGTAATAACTTAACGAGACCTATATAGTATGAGCTATTGCGTTAGATATGTGGGTAACGCTATAAAGATGATGATACTAGGGCAGCTACTCTCATCGTAGCTCTAATTTAAAAAAAAAATATATATAAAAAACGTAAGGAAGCAAAGAATCCCAAGTTGCTTGCCTTGTGTTGCGGTGTCCCCTGTCATGTGTACTACTGTACTGTTTAGTGTTATGTGTAGCATAGTTCACATCATTATAGCTGACGCTCGCCTTTCACGTATTCATTCATAAAATCGCAAGTGGAGTAATTGGGCAACTCATATTGGTTGCACATACTTGGGTGTATATGGGGGTACAATCGATCCTACCTTGCATTCTTGCAACGTATAATTAAAGATAGAAAATTATTATAAAATTTAAAACCAAATTATAGTTTATTTTAAAATTAAATAAATAATTTTTTGTCTTTGATTATACCTAATAAGATATAACTAGTTGCATTATAAAAATTGTCACATAATTTATCAGTTAAATGCATGTAGATTGTAGGGAATCGGAGATTAAACTCAAAGGTGGTAACTTGTAACTTTTTAAGGTGCTTTCCTTTGTAGTTTCCACTAAGCCAAACATATGTAGATTGTTTTCACTTGTAACTTTTGTTTGCATATATACATACGTTTGTACATTTGACAGTTAGAATCTTTCATAAAATATTGTTACCGACACTAGCTAGCACAGTGTTTACATCATATTAAAGGCTCACTTTAATTTATTCTTTACTTTGGTTCTGTCCTTAATCATCATCTTCAGCAAAAGGTTTATTAACTTTTCTTTTTCATAATTGTCCTAATTTGTCATTAAGTATTCCTATTAATTAAGTAGATGACCATAGATTACACCGTATTGTATTACTTTACGGCATATTTGTATTACAGACTTACAGTAGCAGCATTTTGATATATACTAAAGTATATATAAGTGCATGTGTTTCAGTAAAATTATTACAGAAGGCATTTATTCATGTATGTCAGCTGAATGTTGCAGGTGCCTAGAAAGTCCATTCATTTCCAGGCTTTACTTTTCCATTTTGCCCATACAAATCAACAATGATAGGCCCAGAAAGTATATTTCTCCGCTTGACTTAGAGGAGAGTAAATTTTTAATTTTGTAAAAAAAGTTTTTAAGTTAGAGATATGTGTTTTTTTTATAGTTAAAATTGACATTTTTTAAGTCATAATTTTTATCATGTTATATTGTATATTTTTCAAGTCACTAAATTAATTTTAATTTTATATTAAATATATACAATTTTAAATTAGTTTTAATTAATTCAAATTCGATCTGATATATACACAATCCGAAAAGTCGAAAACCCATATAAGTTCAATTTGGTGTGACCATCCAGGTCCTTAATGAGCCAAAACTGTTTCCAAGATAATTCTATCCAAATCGATCTGATTGACTGGTCCTAAATGAGTAGTCCGTACATTCTTTGACTTTATACAAAATGTTGCTTTGTTTTCGATACAAAAATGTTGCTTTGTTTGATTGTTTGGTTTGCTTGCGAAGTTGTGAGTTGAGACTACCAAGTCTTTTGGAGAATCAAAGTGCACTCCAATACTTGTACTCCCTCCGTCTTTTATTACTTGCTATATTAGGGTTTTTGATACTATTTGTATTATAATTTTGACTTAATTTGGTGTTTAATACGTAACGAAAAAAATAGTCATATAAGATCTTGTTTGTATATATTACGAAAAGATAATTTTTATAATTTTTTATTATACCAAACTCAAGATTTTTTTTTAAGTTGTGTCTTGGGAGACACGACAACGTGAATGTATCAAATAAAAAAAACTTTCAGAGTAATTAATTACTACTTTTGTTTCACATTATTTGCAACGATTAGATATTTTTTCCTTTATTTTATGTGAAATCGTTACAAATAATATAAAATGGAGGTAGTAAATAAGGTAAGGTAGGTTAAAAAAATGTACTCCCTATGATCTGAGTATATATGTACAAGTATATACAACTACAAGAAAAGTGTTGCATTATGCAATCATGCACGGTCATTAATCCTCAACTAAGATGCTGATTTTTTTTTTTTTTTTTGGTATATTTGAGCTTAATTAAGGTACTGTTTGACAATTTATTTTAGTCACCTTAAATAAGTAGGTGCTAAACTTTTAAGCCACCTTAAATAAAAAGTTGTGCTTGGGGTATGAGTTAAAATAAAATTTAAGCTCTAATTTTAACTTAAATTGAGTTGCTATTAAAAGGAGCAACTCGTTTAAAGTTCTGATATTATCAGCTACCTCATTAGTTCAGTTTGTTTCAGCTACCTTTTTAGTTTCACTTTCATTTTAACCCATTTTCAAACGTCGCCTTGAACTTAAATGACTATGAGTAATACTCCCTTTGTTTTTTCATTAGATCAAACACTTTTATTTCCTAATATAGTAATATTTTCCATGTTTGTATTGGATGAGAAACGTACAATGCTTTACAAACAAAGAGTAAATGAGGAATGTCAAAATTAGTATGAGAGACGTCAAATTCATTGTTCATGTTTTTTTGTGTGAAGGAAGCTAGGTTTTTTTTGGTCATTCTATGTTCTTTCTTGTCCATAATGTTTGGATGATATAACTACATAAGTATATTGTCCCCAATCTTAAGGTTTTATATTAATTCAATTCAAAGTTAATTGTTTAGCTTCGGCTAATGCCATGTTGTTTTAAGCGAATTAAAATGAGTTGAACTAAACCTAACTGAATACAATATGTTGACTCAAATCCAAAATCACTAAAAAATAGCCTTAAATATAAAATTAAAAGTTAATTCAGCAAAATTCAACTTCATTGAGTTCATTCACTACCAAATAAATAAAGAATAATGCCTTGATTACTTTTTGTATGGATCAATGGGTAATCGTACCTTTCAATTCTGAAATCCCTGGCAACGAAGTGCAACTGAAAAAGTTTTCCTTGCGAAGTGCTCATTCTCCAAACGCATAGAACTAACGTTAGGCAAAAGTTAACTATTGTTTATGATGGAAAGTATACAAATCAATCAACTCAAATAAACTGAAAAGGAAGCTTAATATATAATTATCAACTCCAATGGCAATGTTGCTTGCTAAATAAATTACAACGCCGCTACGTTAAGCTCATTGCTTCAACGTTATTTGCCAACATAAATAAAATTTATCATCTGATCTTCCCAATCATCATATAATTTTTTTTAATTTTCATGACTACTTAATTAAGTATGATGATTATCCTTTAGCTCGTTTATTATTAATTCTGATTCATGAGGATCTTCAAAATATTTTATTAGTAACTATAATTGTAATTTTGTAAATGACAAATGGTACTAACCGTCTAACCATACGATTTTAAGCAATAGATATTAGCTTTCTTCATAAATAAATTTAGTATTGGATCATTCCTTCATTCAATGGTGGAGCTAGATGGTAGAGTCATAGGGGGGTAGCGGCACTTATAAGG
Source organism: Suaeda aralocaspica (assembly GCA_016808085.1). NCBI lineage: Eukaryota > Viridiplantae > Streptophyta > Magnoliopsida > Caryophyllales > Amaranthaceae > Suaeda > Suaeda aralocaspica. Next base: position 2,930,739 of record PYUH01000107.1, on the reverse strand, counting down.
TATAAAAAATATCGACATATACTACTTCCGTCACGAATTAATTGCAATAAATCATCATTTTATATCTCACAAACTATTATTTTTGTTGCAACTAATTCGTGGCGGAAGTAGTATATCATCGAAGTATTGAATGTACAAAAAATAGAAGAAAAATGTTGCTAAGTTGATTAAAGTAATAGTTGTATAAATTCTTTGAGGTCATGATCGTGTTAGTACGTACCCATTTGTAACTATTACAAGTAGTACATTACTTTGTTATAGCTTCTTTCTAACCTTAGCTTTATTTTTTAACCCGACAACATGCACTTTAATTTTTTTTTTTTTTGATTCCGCCATTGTGTAAATGTCTTGCTCTCTTGAATGTGGCCTCCTATGCAAAATAAAGATAAATCTATTATGTATATTAGGGAGCTGTAACTTGTGAGAGTGTTACAACATTAATATTGAGAATCCATGCATGATTCTATATGAAACAAGCACGCAACAATTAATTAGATGAGTGTCAATTTATTAATTAATCAATTCAATGCTGTTAATACTGATATTAAACATGCATTTTTATCAACAAAATCTCGTAAACTATATATGTCTTAGTCTTAGTGTCGTACAGTACAATAACAATAATGTTAATATACGTTGGTGGTATATATTNTATAATTATCAACTCCAATGGCAATGTTGCTTGCTAAATAAATTACAACGCCGCTACGTTAAGCTCATTGCTTCAACGTTATTTGCCAACATAAATAAAATTTATCATCTGATCTTCCCAATCATCATATAATTTTTTTTAATTTTCATGACTACTTAATTAAGTATGATGATTATCCTTTAGCTCGTTTATTATTAATTCTGATTCATGAGGATCTTCAAAATATTTTATTAGTAACTATAATTGTAATTTTGTAAATGACAAATGGTACTAACCGTCTAACCATACGATTTTAAGCAATAGATATTAGCTTTCTTCATAAATAAATTTAGTATTGGATCATTCCTTCATTCAATGGTGGAGCTAGATGGTAGAGTCATAGGGGGGTAGCGGCACTTATAAGGTATAAAAAATATCGACATATACTACTTCCGTCACGAATTAATTGCAATAAATCATCATTTTATATCTCACAAACTATTATTTTTGTTGCAACTAATTCGTGGCGGAAGTAGTATATCATCGAAGTATTGAATGTACAAAAAATAGAAGAAAAATGTTGCTAAGTTGATTAAAGTAATAGTTGTATAAATTCTTTGAGGTCATGATCGTGTTAGTACGTACCCATTTGTAACTATTACAAGTAGTACATTACTTTGTTATAGCTTCTTTCTAACCTTAGCTTTATTTTTTAACCCGACAACATGCACTTTAATTTTTTTTTTTTTTGATTCCGCCATTGTGTAAATGTCTTGCTCTCTTGAATGTGGCCTCCTATGCAAAATAAAGATAAATCTATTATGTATATTAGGGAGCTGTAACTTGTGAGAGTGTTACAACATTAATATTGAGAATCCATGCATGATTCTATATGAAACAAGCACGCAACAATTAATTAGATGAGTGTCAATTTATTAATTAATCAATTCAATGCTGTTAATACTGATATTAAACATGCATTTTTATCAACAAAATCTCGTAAACTATATATGTCTTAGTCTTAGTGTCGTACAGTACAATAACAATAATGTTAATATACGTTGGTGGTATATATTAATTACGGATCGGAGTAGTACGTACACATATATAGAAGTATTATAATAATAGATGCTTTTCCCAATTTCTATCTAAACAAGCCTAAACTAATTAAGAACCTAGATTACCCACATCTACAGTACATATTTATGATTATTGTGTGGGTATATCTTAAGATATATAGGGTTATATCAATTAATTATATATGAGCATTATTTAATTACTGAGAATGTTACTCGATGCTCCAAGGTTTTATTAATTTGGCGTACATCTTTGTTTTTGAATTTCGCATGTTGATATTATAATAATGCTATGTGTTTTATTATTCGTACACGACAACTTTGATGTACTCATGACCTGTTTACTTTAGTTTTAAATCCGTTCCGTTCCGTTCAGTTCAGTTCAGCTCTTCTTTTATTTTGCTATTCATTAATCTTTCATAAAAAAACTTTCAGTTTAGTTCAGTTCAACTGTTTTCAGTTGAAGTAAACAGGCCTCTGTTACTCACTACTCTCTTTAATTTGTTTTATTCCATATTGTACTAAATATATTGCAACCCATATGCTCAGCTTACTTGTATATTGAGGAGAAGTATTATATACCAACTAAATTCTTGACATTATATTTGAATGCAAATACCAATGAAAATAATATATAAATAAATTCTAGTATCATGCTAATATTAAGTAAATATATATACGATAAGAATACAAATGGTATCATGCTAATATAATGCTTACCAAAAAAATCTGAATGATGCAACTTTTAATTAGTGAGCATTTTATAAACAACCCTTTGAGTGTATTAATTTTGACTTTAATCAAGATCATTGATTATCATACTTATTTTGTTCTATATTACTCGCAATACACAACCTCGACTTGCATTTTAATTAGGATAGAGATGTACAATACTACAATGTAAGCAAGCATTGATCATGATAAGTAATAACCGATATATAACTTCCTCTTGATTGTGTCTAAATGATTTTAATTAATTTGTCTGTTTAATTTACAACCTCATACCAAAGTACAATTACAAGTAAAATTATAGAGATGAAGACTGCATCAGATGCTATAATTAAAATCAAATGAAATAGGTGGATGTAACTATATTTGTAATAAGTCTAATTATTTATATGTACCCTTAATTATATTTAAATTTTTATTGGGGTTAGGTGGGGAGCATTATTATTGGTGTGGAGACTATGAAGTAGACGCCCCTATTAATCTATAATAATTACTACGTAGTAATTAAGTGACTTAAGACTTGTTTACTTCAATTTAAAATTCGTTCAGTTCAGTTCAGATCAGCTCTTCTCTTATTTTGCTATTCATTAATCATTCATAAAAAATTTTCAGTTCAGTTCAGATCAGGTCCAATCAGTTCACTTCAGTTGTTTTTAGTTGAAGTAAAAAACAAGCCCTTAATACAACCATTGACTGAATTTATAGTTCCGTATATGATTTAAAAAAGTTCGTTCACTTATTGATTTGATGAAGTTAGATAAGATATTTGACACTGGGATCCAAAATATCAAGAGGTCCATTTTAGTAAATCTATATTTTGCTTCTTTTAGCCTAAGCTAAGCTAGCAATTCATGAAGCTAAGAGTATCGTCCTTAATTGAGTTACTTATGGAATTGAAGCAAAGACAATCAGCATGGGCAGTTTCGACGTTGTCATCACCATTCACCACCCATATTTCAGCCTCACAATGTGAGGTATAGTAAATCACTTAATTCTGGAATAATGACATGCAAATGGTCACTAATAATAAGGAGAATTTTTAGTATAATAATATAAACATAAAACATTCAATTCTCTCCTACGTGACTTATTGGCTATGTAGATTGATTTCTTCTTATAGTCAGAAATTGTTAATAATGTTTCAAAATAGAAATAATATTATAACATTAATTGTGGTGTCAATTCGATATAATTATTTAATTGAAAATGTCACGTATCATATTAAATTCAAACCATGACACATCAGAGTTATCAATTAAAGAACTATATTTTCTACCCTAAGGCCTTAGTCGCATGGAATGGTTCTCACATGAAGCATGATTATTGGTGGATCAATTTAGATATTATCCGTAATCAATTCAATATGACTTAACTTAGACAGTTAGTCGGTGATAGTTGTTATATGATAATTAATAAATGTCATAATGTATACGCAATATTTAAAAATGAGAATGAGATTGTATTAACATGTTATGTTGTCTAATGTATACAAATTCCTATGGGCTTTATAATTGATTAACTATTAAATATAGCAACAAAAGGAAAACAACAAATGAGTAACAATATTATGAGCATTGAGCCATAAAGTTTGGTCGCCATTCTTGCGAAGAAATTAATATTTTAATATTTACTAATGTTGTCGGTGTTTTCAAGCCAAACACAGAAGAAAAAAATTGTAAAATAATACCCCCCGAACTTTCTACAAAATCTTACTAATTTTAGCTGTATTTTAAAGATTTGTTTGGAGGACTAGAGGAGAATAAGCAAAAGTGAGCGGAAGGGAAGGGATGGAAGGGAGAACAAGTTACCTTATTTGAAGGGATCAAAGGAATTGAAGGATGTCACGAAATTATAAAATTATGTATCAATTTCACATTGAAGAATAAAGAATCAAATTGAGCATGACTATAATTTATAAGTTTAGTGATCTACGCAATATTTTTATTTCATTCCAAATGATTTTGCCGCATATAGGCGCCTAGGCGGGGTAGATAAGTGTTCAGTATGTTACGATGAGTCACTAAATTGACTCAAAATCAGTTGAATTTCAAATTAGTTTCTCTAGTTATGTATTAAGTCATTGTAAGGACATGTTCATCTCGTCTTATTTTTAGTAAAAATAAGTTCAATTTAGCAAAATAAATTTAGTTCAACAAAAATAAGTTTTAAATTAGCAAAAATAAATTCGGTTAAATAAAAACAAGTTTAGTTCAACAAAAATACTTAGTGAAAATCCGTAAAACAAAAGTTTTGGACCAGATCACCTTTTCAATTTACCATTATTATGTCGTCTTCTGAACATTTGCACTTCCATAGACTCTTCATTTTTTGTTTGATATATCCTCGCAATGCATATTTTTCACATAAAAATTTGTGGGTGTGTTTTTTTCGCCTCAAGTAAAAAATTCTTGATAAGTTCAATTAAGTTTAGATGCATTACAATAAGTTCTGATTAATAACTTTGGACAATTTTAATTTTAACTTTAGAAAAAATACGAGCAATTTTAATATTTCCTTTGTCTCAAATTACTTGCTAATTAGATTTTTAAGTAGTATTTATTTTCATGCTTTGAATCTTTTTACGAAGTAATTATATATTTACATATTTAAACAAACATGAGATCTTGTTTAATTCGTCTCACTGTATAGTTTTTAATTATATAATTTTTTGTGATTTTTTTTTAAATGTTTTATAGATATAAACGTTTGAATATGTATCTTAAAAACTATAAACGAATACATCAAGTAATTAAATTTGGGACAGTCGAAGTAAGCTTAGATCAAAATAGAGGCTCATGCAACTCCAATCTAAACACATCCAAAACCTATTTATATTTCGAAAGTCAAAACCAATGAAAACAAATTTAATAATAAATACAACGGAAGGGAATGTGTTTATGTGTTGTACCTAAAAAAAAAACTCAAGAACTAGGAAGTGAGTAAAGGTTGGAAATAAAGTCACATGATCCAGTACGTGTGTATATCAAAACGCCAAAACAAAACACGTTAATTCATGTGAGTTGTTAGATCACCAGTACCACCAACAATTTTGAAAGATAATATAGATTGAATTGGCTTTCTCTCTAATTTATTGTATTTTCATATTCATTCAATTCAATTTAATTCTATTATTGTACCCGTCGATTTTGGAGCATTTTCTGCCGACGCTTTTGTAATTATTTGTCCTTAATTTTTTAGTTTCTGTAAATTGTCTCGTGAAAATGACCACTTGCACATAATCAAAATATCTTTAGCTTTTTGCGTCAAAAATACATGGATAATTGACGGTACGACATTAAATCAATCATGCATGCAATCATGTCATTTACACTAGTGAGTTGTCCCATATCGGAGAAAGAGGAGATGTTGAACTTGTTTATAGACCTAGGAGTTACTCCTCCTATTACCAATTGGTTTTGGGATGGAATCTCCTTAGTCTTGTGGACTGGTTTGACTCTCCTCCTTCTTATTGGGTTACCCAGACCAATTTATATTTAACAGAATTGGTCGTCGTATGTTATAAAACTTTTAAAGTGCGTACAAAGGTCACGGGTTCGAATCTCAACTTTTTTGGTTGAGATGGTCCTCTAATACATTGTGATTATCTATAATAATTCCATTTTCTATTTATCTTTAAAGCCATTATGTTCATATATGGTGACAAAAATCAAAAGTGAAATGTTTTAGTCAATTCAAACATTGATGAATGCGTATCTATGATTTAACTTTTGTTTTTCGAACAATATATATATATATATTAATTCGGGCGCATAACAAATTAGTGTGCATCCAAATTTAATGGATTATCAAAAAACGCATTATTTATATATCACATAAAATGTAATTATATCATCTAAGAAATGATTATATCATGCAAGACCACAAGACATTGGTGAGTGGTGACGATATAGGATAACAATGATGATGATGTAATAGTGCACTCAATTTTGATTATTTAAATCAATTACAAGAGGATTAGGCATATCAATCCATTTTTAATTATAGTACGTATTACTTATATCATAAAATTAAAATGAGTACGAGTACTTTGAATTGAATATGATTATATCACAGTGATTAAAATTATCTATATCATAGAAGAGGACTATGAGTATTTTAAATATGAGGAGTATAAGGTCGTTTAACTAAGCTATGTAAGGCTGAATGTTTGCAAACTACGGTGAATCTTAAGCTGATAAAAACTTTATTATTGGAACTACGGGTCTGTTTACTTCAGTTGAAAACAACTGAACTGAACTGAGCCGAGCTGAACTGAACTAAGCTGAGGTGAGGTGTGATGAACTGAACTGAAAGTTTTTTTATGAAGGATTGATGAATAGCAAAATAAAAGAAGGGACTAAACTGAACAGAACTGATTTGAAGCTGAAGTAAACAGGTCCTACATACGATAAGTTTCAATATTCTACCCTCGAGGGTGGGTAAGAGATTAGCAATTACATGCAAGCAAAGTAAGTGAATTACATGCTTAGGTAGAGAAGGCATACATGTGGGATGTAGACTAAGCCACGATTTAAAAAAATGATGTGAATCGATATAGCAATCTCGCTTAGCTTCTCTCGAAAAATAATTAGATTTAATAATTGCTTATTTTCGCATAGTTATTTTATTTTGCCTATAGGGTTATTCCCTCTCATTATGAGGGGTTTTTCCTTATTCTTGGCTAGTTTTAATATTGTTATTAGGAAAATCTGAATTAATAAATAATTGTTAGATCAATTTAGTTAGCTTAGTTATATTTTTAATTTTTAATCCTAAACTTGATCTCCAAGCAAATGATAAAATCTATCTTGTTTAATTTATAATTTTACGTAGTATGGCTATTCCTAAAGAGTAAAGACTATATATACGTAATACTTTCATTGGTTAAAGGTGTGTTATGTTATTGAAATTTCAAAAGTCTATGTGAGAGAATTTAAGGAGAGAATTCAAAGTTGAGCAGAGAATGCACCTTTTTAGTTGTTACTAATCCTAGGTTTAAGAATTAATAACTCCATATCTATTTAATTTAGCTCGTTCATCGCAAATTTGCACAAAATTGAAACTACAAACCATCAAAAACCGGTTTTTTATTTGAAATTGATTAAAATCCGCATCAAATATATACCGCCATGAACATTAATATGATGGCATCCATTGAAATGAAGATCGCGCAGCACTAAATTACATTCGAAACAACAACTAAGCATATATATATATATCTATGCCTTTCTACTTCCCACTTTATATAAAGACATACAAGTGCTATTTGGGTACAAACACACAAACTACTACGTACAGTATGTAATACAACACCTAGCTAGTGGCAAAGTGGAAATAATTTAGTACTGTTACACTACCATTTTGGAAACACTGATGTAGTGTTTCTGAATGGTTCCAAACAAGAGAGAATTATATTTCAATCTTATTTTAATTGATTTAAGATTTGGTGATTGATCGATGAAATTGTGATGAATCTAATAAGCTCTATTTATAGGTGCGTGAACTTGGGTGATGAAGCGGATTGAAAATTAACTTGGATTGTTTGGTTTGTAAGAAAATTCTTTACACCTAGAAGAAGATGGAGAAGATGAAGATGGAGGTAGGCTTGGAATTGAAGGAGGTGTAATAAAATTGGAAGGTTCCATGTATGGCGTTGATTGACATAAACTACTGTCCTAATTAAGGCATAAGATGGCCTATGTGATAAGTTTAGGATTTTATTGAGTTGATCCTCTAGTATAAGAGGATGATCGAACAGTGTTACTCCGTACATAAAGATTCTTTATTAAAGGTCTTCAACTTTATTCTGTTCGATACTTTTCGTAACACTCATGATTTATATTTGAAAAAAGAGCAATAATCCAACACTAACATAAGTCACTTAAGGCTTGGGGCATGTTTGATCAGTAAGCCATCAATTTCACATTGCCAAATGTCTATATTAATTCAGACTTGGGGCATGCTTGAGTGAGAATCAATTCAGACAATTTAGAGAGGTAGGGCCAATAAGAGAGAAGCTTGAAAATCATTCTCCATTTTTGAGTTTGCTACTATCAAAAGGCAATATTAATAAGATTGTCTCACACCTATTAAAAATATTAAACCGCTCTAGCTAGTATAATTAGGAAAGTAGGGATTGTGTCTGCAAGAAATTACAAAGATTCTACTAGTTTTAAAAAGCATAAACTATTGTAAATGGCCTTTGAGTGGGAAATTATACTAAAACTAATATTTGGGAAATTAACTTAGGGTAAACAATAATGGGAAAATTCTAGAGCAAAGTTTCACAAAAACCAGTAGACGGAATGTTTGCAGGGTCATTTTAAAATCGCAGTAACTTTTTCTATGGAATGTTTCACGAAGCGTGCGACCTATAGACGAAAAGCTATTTGAGTATACTTTTCAATGAAAAAATTATGTGCATTCACAAAAAGAACCCTGAGTATTACCCAAAACTAACTAAAATGATAAAGTGTTTGATAGAATATGTTGTGTTTGCAATTTTTGCGGAACATGATTTGAGAGTTGTTGTATATGTATTATTAAGCGTGAAAAGGTTGGTTGGGAGGTGATCAATATATATTGCATGAGTATGGAATACAACGGCTAGCATGAAAGAGAAATTGCTAACATTATTAAGCAATACAATCAGTCATATGATTAACATTGTAATTGATACAATTTGCCCATAACAATGATGAATAATCAAAGAGAAATTGCGATTTAATTTGATGATTGTAATATGAAACTCTCACTTTTATTTTCTAGCTCTACCTTTTGTCTTTGTTCTTCAAGAACTTCTAACTTTGATTTGATATGAGCTAAAAATTTAGCTTCAAATCAAATGAATAAAATTTTTGTCTTTGATTGTACCTTATAAGATACAACCGAATATATCATATAACATCTCCTTTAACTTGTATAGTTGTATATCTAGTAGGATGAGAGTAAAATTGAGTATGAACATATGAGGCGGAAATGGGAATAACATCACTAGAAAATCAAAATTATACCTTTTTTTTTTTTTAATGAGTGAGAGATCACTATTCACTAGTAGACTTTAGAATAGTAGTTCATTACATGGCCAATTTGGGCTACAATTTTATTTTTTGTGTGTCCTTAAAATTAGAGAGAAAAGTCATAATTTAGTAAGCTTTCCAACCACCAAATTACAAAAATACAATATAATTTTCCAATTTAGTGTTATTTTATTTTTTTCACCTCAAAAACACACGAAAATATTGCACAAAATAAGTTTAGGGAAAAATCGAAATTTAGGTGACTCAACATTTTCTGTGTTCAACACACGTCTATTTGCTCTGTTTCTTCATCTTCTTCATTTCATCTGTAAGCCATTTCTCTGCTTTTTTTTTTTTTTTTTNTTTTTTTTTTTTTTTTTTTTTTTTTTAATTCTTTTACACTGATTTCTTTTATGTTTTAATTATGTTCCTTGATTCAATAGATTATTATTATTATTATTTTTTGCTATTAAATGACCTAATTTATTGTTTTGTATAATTTTGCCATGGAAATTCAAAATTCTCTTATGTAAGTACCCTATTAGGTTATAATTGACTCAATTCTAGCTCAAAATCCTATAATTTTGTGTATAATCATGAATTATTTGTAGCGATTTCTGGGTTTTCTGTGACAATTTCGAATTTTGGGGTAGTATTCAAATTGGGATTTTGGGTGTCCCATTTATGGTCAAATTAGTATTTATTTTTTACATTTTAAGAAAGTTGAGGAATAATGCAATGTTAATGTATATGTAAGAATTTGTTTAGTATTTGTGAACCAAATAGAATTGGTGGTTCTAATTTAAAAAAAAAAAAAAAAAAAAAAACTGTTAGTTTATTTTGTTAGATGATAATTATAGTGGTACATAAAACATTGCTAGTCCCTTGTACCGCGAAAATTGGTGTTAAGGCGTGAGCAATGGTGAATTGGTGTTGGTTTTTTGTGTGTCTATTGTCGCGGCTGTCATGAGCTTGTACGGCGTGGATTCTGATATGGCACTACTAACAAAAAACTTGTGATTATGTATTAGTACTATGTATTGAACTTTGGCTAAGCGAGTAGCCAAAGCTCAAGACCAATGTATTATTGTTCATTACGCCATAATTGGAATTAGATTTTAGACGTTAGCACATGCTCAGCTGTACATTTGACATAACCACTTCGGAATTTTATGCGGATCCCTTCATATGACTTATTAACTATATTATGGATTATGCTCTTCCTTGGGGCCTTGTTCGGGCTTGTTGTATTGTCTGATTAGCTATCTAAGTACTGGATCCTGATAGAACTATAGCTTTAATAGAGAAGGTAAGATCTCAGTTCTATCTTTGCAGGTTATACAGTTTCCTCAACAGGTTTTTATGGACTTCTTTTTTAACGAAATGAAGGAGAAGGCATCTGAATGCCCCTTTGATGAGCAAGATATTCAGCAATGCCCTTTTTTGAGGAACATCAGCAAACCAACAAATTTGTCATTCTCGCCTATGAACGCTCCAGTTCCAGTGAGTGCCTATTCTTGTCTATCTACTACTGCAGGCTTTCCTATTTATATCTACTCGCTCTAGAATTTTTGAAGGTTTCCTAACTGGTCTGTTTATTCTGCATTATAGCCATGTACAATCATTTGACTCGTCCAAATATTAATAATCACATCTCTCTCACTGCAGGTTGCTGGATTCAAAGGTCCAATTTTTGAAGATGGTCCAAACTTTGATCTGGCTTTCGATCTTTTCCATGGGAAGGATGGGATTGTCCCACTCGCAAGGCCAAGTGTTCATAATGATGACCATTCGGAAACTAAGCCTGCTCCAATGTTTAACCCATTAGCTGGAAAAACTGCCACTATTAGTTTGTCAGCATTGGGACTTGGGGGGCCATTTGGTTTCACTTTCTTTTCTGAAAAATGGCAGAAGCAGAAATCTGAGGCTGCAGGAAAAGAGGACAACTTATCGAAGGTAAGCTACTTAACTATCGCTTATATTTTCAGGAAAACCATATATCAAATGGGATACTTCTTTAATTGTAATTACTTTATATTTCATATTCAGGAAGGGAAACCATCAGGACATGAGGCTCTCAGCAATGAGTGGCTACAAACAGGAAATTGCCCGATTGCTAAGTCTTACAGAGCTGTAGGTCATGTACTTCCCTTAGTGGCCAAGGTTCTTCAACCACCATCGGGTGTGAAGCTCCGCTGCCCTCCTGCTGTAGTTTCTGCCAGAGCTGCTCTTGCTCGGACTGCATTTGTAAAAAACCTCCGCCCACAACCATTACCTGCAAAGATGCTCTGCATTGCAGCATTGGGCATGGCAGCTAATATTCCTCTAGGGATATGGAGGGAACATACTCTTAAGTTCTCATTGTCGTGGTTCATTGCAGTTCATGCTGCTGTCCCATTTGTAGCAATGCTTAGAAAGGCCGTTGTAATGCCCAAGACAGCTATGGCTTTAACCATTGGTGCTTCAATTTTGGGCCAGGCAATTGGGTCACAAGCTGAAAGGATTCGGCTTCAAACCTTGAAAGCAGTGAGAGAGAAGCCATTTGTAATTGTAGAGATTGCAGAGGATCAAAATTTTACGGGCTATTCTTCTGACCGTGTGGAGGGTGTTTCCCAGTTCCATTGTGGAAGCCAGCAAATGATGTTAGAGGCACTTCCAAGCAAACGTGATGAGACAAGCTCATCTGGAGCTAGCGTATGCTTCTGAGATACAGAGATAGGGTGAGCATTATAAAATGAAATAAGACCATTGCAAATCTAGTTTGGCATGCAATGCTAAATTATATGGAATACTAAAAATTATAATCTGGTGAAATGTATGAAGTGATTTTTTTCAAGGTTTGGTATGCAATGCTTAGTTTGTTAAAAATTTAATTAAAGCACTTCTTGAGATGGTGTAAGAACAGTACACAGCAAAATTACACAATAAGGAATACTATGTAATATATATTACAAGAAACTAAAATTCCATTTAACAAAACAAGCCTTGCTATGAAAATGGAAGAAACTTTTTTGACCAACTATGCTACAGAAGAAGAGTAGAACATTAGAACACATAAAAGTAAACAGCCAAATTTCGCGCTTGTTTCTCCTTTGCGGTGAGATGGCAAAGTGTCTGCTTATTAGGGATCTCAAAGCACAGCTGTACAGAATCAAAACACCACAGAAACAGTGCCAATAAGAATACAGGATGAGTACTCAATCATCAACCAAAACTTGGCATCAAAACTTTTGTACAAAACCTTCCTAAACCCATACAATTACAAACCTCCCACGTATTGTCTCTGTCCGCCACCATACCTACCAGGAGCCATATTACTACCACCATAAGCTGGAGGAACAGCACTTAATCCTGGACAGTCCCTTGCAAAATGCCCAGGTCTTTGGCATTTAAAGCATAGTCCAGAACTGTTACCAGCAGGAACAGCTTGATTCCCAAAGCCTCCTTGACTGTTGATGATACTAGGGCAATTCACAGCAGTATGACCCATACCCCCACAACTACTACAGGTCATCTGCATTCCCATAGCAGTAACAGAACCAGCATACCCACCACTGTACTGATTCCCAAACTGACTTGAGTTATTATTAGTATGCATGCCTGTATCTCTACCAACAAGTCCAGAATTTGTTCCATAATTTACACCAGAAACCACAGCCGGGCTAACTCCAACATGACCAATTCCTGATCTATTTGATCCAGTAATGGGGGTGACACTCTCTAATTTTGAAGATGGGGCAACAGCTTCACTTAATTTGAATTTTTGTAAAGATTCCAAAAGAGATCTGGATTCATTGACAAAATTTACCCTCTCTGCTTTCACAACTGTTGACTTGACTCGCTGCTCTTCCTGGAAAGTTTCCTCCTTAACTTTCAACTTAAATATATATCTATTGAAAAGAGCTGCATCAATAATTTTTGTAAATTTCTCTTCATCTTGTTCCTCATTTTTCAAATTGTACAGATCTTCAGCAGAGATGCCCATAATCTCTTCACCGGCTTCTTGGAATGCTGTCACCCAGGTAAGGCTAGTATGATCTTGAATTTGAAGCTGGAGCATATACCTATACTCACACTCATCAACAGTCTGATCACATTTTTCACATAGCCACTTCCCATCTCCATTGTTTGTAACCTTTTTGCTGCATTTTCGATCCCCAACTGAGATAGGGCATGCTGTATAGCAAAAGTTTTCGGGCTTAAAAAATGCTATGGTGGCGCATACTGTAATCCAATCAGGCTTCTCAGAGGTCCCCAACTTCTCATCCTTAATCTGTGAGATAGTCTTACGAGCATCGGTCTTAACTAAGCTTGTCATCTCTCTTGAAATGGAAACTGAAGGAATGTTTCTTCCTTCCCTCTCAAACCATTCCTTTAGCCGTTGAGCCTCTGGAAAATCTGGTTCTATAAACAACTGACTAGTGGAAATAGTCCCCACATTCTTCCCGTTGAAGTCAGATACCCTGGCTGCTTTGATAGCTAGAACAGGAAAATTTCCACTATCACACATAGATTGCAAGGTCTGACCTTCTGCATTACAGAAATTTCCCCATAAGGTTAATTCAATACTTCTGCCGGACATGTCCTTCAACTGAAGGCTCCTCTTCTGAGTTTCAGTTCCATTTTTCTTCATTAGTGAAGATGATCGACTGATAGAAGAAACTACACCAATCACATCCAAAATATCACCACTCTCTATACCCTCAATGTCACTGATAGGTCGGAAATGAAACTGCTGCTTTGGAATTTTACTGTCGTCTTCTATACAAGGTTGTACTACAGAAGTGAGGTCCAAAAAGATCTCATGATCATTTTTAAGATGATTAAAGTTCTTCTGAGCAGGCTTCACGTTTCCTTTGGATATCATGTAAACTTTGCCAACTTCAATTACGCTGTAGAACTGATCAACAACAGCATTAAAGCAAGTAACTCGAATTTCTCCACCATCAGCATCTAAAAGATCAAAAGAGAATACTTTTCCATCACCTTTTGTGTTATTATAGTGCCTAAGATCCCCTTTTGCAGTTACTCGCGCCTTGATAGTCCATCTACCTTGATAAGGATTTAATGATGCAATTGGAGCTATCCTTGGAGGGGCCTCGTTCCTACCAATAGGACCTCTATTTACATACATAGAAGATGGCTGCTGATAGGCAGGTTGCTGCTGGCGTGCATAAGCATTTGGAGGAGCACGTGAGATATCTGATTTGGCGTAGTGGAATGCTCCGTGTGGACTAGCAGCAGCAGCATTTATGGAGCTATTTGCAGAGAATTCTGGTTTAGAATGCAAAGATGCATTATTTGTAGTGTAATGTCCTGAGGCTGTATTGGTAGCAGAACTACTATAAGACTGCATCTGGGCAGGACGTTCTAGCTTTGGCTGCAGTAGAGCATCCCCTGCTGCACTAGGTCTAGGAAAGGAGCCAGAGACCGATGGATGAAGCTGCTGAGCACTCCCAGGAACCATACCAGGTTGACCCATAGATGAGGCCACTTGAGCATCCCCTGCTGCACTAGGTCTAGGGGAGGAGCCGGAGACTGACGGATGGAGCTGCTGAGCACTCCCAGGAACCATACCAGGTTGGCCCATAGAGGAAGCCACTTGAGTAGTGGGTCTAGCACCATCGTGCATATATTGTTTCGGTTCTCCAATAGTTGGAAAAGTCTCTTGTATTACTTCAAGGTCAATGATAATTATTATTCTGCATGAATTTGATAATCCAGTATTTAAGGTCACAGTATAATTGAATAAAATCACAGAGTTCAAGAACTCAAACAAAATCTTCAAAATATAAAGGATAACCAGCAATAATACACAAACACATAACAAAAAACAATTTTACTGAAAGTGCTGATAGCTCCCAGCAAATTAGATACAAGGAGGAGGAAAATAGGTTTGAGGACGCAAGATTCAAAATGGCCATAAGCATGATCACACTATTCCTATTCCTGATATAAGACCCTTTCTTTTACCTTCGGATCACAATTATGATCTAAGCCCTTGAGCCTGATTCACAGAATCACAGCAATATGTGACACGAAAAGACATGAGTACAATATCCTTATCCAATATCAAACACTCATGCAAACCCTAGAGATTCTTCTATGTGCACCCTTAGCACCAACATTCAAAAAATTTCCTTGCTAAATTAGGACGAATCTTCCATAAACCTTACTTTTCAAAGTTATAATCTTCTTTGCTATATTAATTCAAAATTTCCCTGGACAAGAGTCAAAGTCAGTCAGCTAGCCCCAATAGTTTAGCACCCTCTTCAAGCATCTTTGATAATTAATACGAGCATAGCACACTACTTTTTCTGTTAAAAGGGAATGAATCCGCCTAAATTTAAAACCAGAATCAATAAAGCCATAAGCTACCAAGCTCAAATTGGTGTTAGCTTAACACCTCCAATCATATCAAAAACTTCCCCCAGATCAAGCACACAGCACATATCCCTCGCGCAATTCCACCGAATTTGGATTCGAATTCAAATTCTAGTCATTTTAATTTATACATAAATGCGACACCACCAAATTTAAAAAAAAAAAAAAAAAAAAAAAAAAACCATCAAACACAACCTTGAAACCTAAAAATTCCTCCTTTTTCCCCCATACTTTTTAAAGGGAAAAAAAACCAACTATACAGAAATTCTTCACACCCTCTTCGATGAGTAGCCGTAACTAATAGCAGTAAAAACCAGTGTATAACAAACATCACATTTGATTTCAGCTATAAATAATAATTAAACAACAAAATCAACATCACTAACTCAAACAAATTATTTGAAGGAAAAAGAAAAAACTAACATCGAAACAATACCCAAAAATTCACCCTCAAAAATCGCTACACTCCTAAAATCAACAATCACAAAATTCAAATACACTGACAAACAAAAAAAAATCATTCAGCAAAAATGGAATCTTAAGAAAAAAAAAATCAGAAAATCACAATCTAATCTAAAAAACAAAACTTATTCGATAAATTACAACAAAATTCCTAAAACTCAAAACTTTCGATTCAACTTCACTCAAAACCCTAGAATTCAATTCAACCCCCAAAACCCTAGAATAAACCCAAAGTCAAAACAAACAAAAATAACACTATTAATTCCAAAATTAAAAAAAGAAAAAGAGAGAGAAAAGTAACAAACTTGCGACGTTGAACATCATTACAAACAGCTTGAATCAAGCGAATAATAGAACCCTTTTGCAAAGCACCAGTTTTGACGAGTTCATTCTTCTGAGTAGCCAACATCCCTTGCTGTAAATGCACGCCGTCAGATAACAGAAGACGGTATCTCTCCGTCACGTTGTTAGGGTTTTGCGAGTTTACTAATCGGATATCCGACACTTGAAGTACGGGTTGTATGTCGGTGTTATTGTTGCACATTGCTTCGATTGAGCCTGCTGTGAGATTGATCGCCATTTCAATTGAATTGGGGATTTTTTGATTTTTGATTTGAAGTGAGGATTAGAAAACCCTAGGAGAGAGAAAATTAAAAAGGGGAAAAGTTGGGGGAAATGAAGAAAAGAAAAAAAAAAGGCTTGGTTTTTTTTGTTTTTGGAGGGGAAAAAGAAGCGCCATTATAAAGGTTTATTTAAGATGAAGCGCCAAACTGAGTTTTTTCAATTTTTTTTTTTTTTTTGTGGGGGCGGGTGGGGGGGGTGGGGGGGATGTTGGATTTTTGGATAATTGCGGAAAGAGGGGCTTGTGAAGTTACACTTTTTGCGTTTTAAGTTATTTTACAACAGGTTTTAAGTTAGACTTTTTTTGCGTTTCCGTCACCATAAAATCAACTCAAATTATACGTACTTAAGTTTGAGTTATGTTTTTTTTAGTTTTACTTACTTTTAAAACTAGCAAAAGTTATTTACTTATTTACTTTCTAATGCTAACAAAACTCAATTTTTAATAAATAAATATAACTTATTATGTCATATATAAAAGTTATTTGTTCAAAATCTTCAATTAAGTTTCAATGATTATAAAATTACCTGAAATTTGATTCTGGTTACTAAAAAACTAGTTTAAGTAGGTCATTGTACAGTAACTTTACTATACACCGAGTATATGCATTGTCCATTCTTTCTAAAAAGCTTATATGAGACGGTTTGGGATGAGGATTATTACAGTAGAAGCAAAACCGCCACTTCATAATAATAATAATATAAACCCAGTGCACGTAAAGCTAATTACTACCAGTCTACCATATTTATATATTTATATCATGTAAAGCTAATTACTCCCTATATCATTTAAATTTATTTTTATCATTTAGAATATCATTATACTTCATTTCATTTTATTCTTTACTGTTTGACTTTTACACATAAATTAAGGGAAATTAAATGTGTTGATATTGATAATATCGAAGTATTTTAGTGAGAAGTGTGTTGGTTTAAATGAGAAAAAAATAAAATGAAATAAAGGTTTATTAAGTGGGAAGTGTGTTTGTTTAATGTGGTGAGATTTTTTTTAGGGAAAACGTCAAAAAATAGTGATTATGGTTGATTAGTTGCGGAAAACAATGATGTTTATTTAAAGGAAATTTAGTTGTAAAGAACAAAGGGAAACACCCGAAAATGGAAAGCGTGAAGAATAAACTAGAAGAGATGGAGTATTGTTCAAATGATATTTATATCATCTAAAGGGAATTATATCATTCAAAAGTATATATCTTTCAGCCAAAAATATAAATATATGAATTATATCATCCAAAACTTAAGCACGTAGTATATTATTTGAAAGGTAATTATATCATTTAAAATATGATTATATCATTTGAAAAAGTAAGTATATAATTCGAAAACTGATTATATCATATATTTATACCATTCAAAAAGTTGATTATATTGCTTAAAATACGATAATATAGTAAGATATATAATTTTGTTTTGATGAATGCCTAAAGATGATCTTAATTTTCCATATATAGGCTCTAGCAGGGTTCTTCTATTTTAATTTTTATTTTGCACGATGGATTCATTACAACACCAACAAATCATCAATAGTCTTTTGTTTGCTTAAATTTTGNTTGCAAAAGCGCTCTCTAAGTCTCAATCACTACAAGAAAACAGCTTATTAGCGACGGAATTTTGCGACGGAATAACATTCCGTCGCAAAGTCGGTAATTTACGACGGAATTTTAGTCCGTCGCAAATTTGCGACGGAATAATTACTTTTGCGACGGAAATTTCCGTCGGTATTTTCCTACAAAAATTTTTACAAAATTTAATGAATTTGTGACGAAAAATTTAATTTTACGACGGAATTTATTCCGTCGGAAATTCCGTCGCAAAATCCCGACAGAATTAATTTTGCTCTTTTACAATTGTTTTGTCGCGCAAAAAAAAAAAAAAAAAAAACCC
>PYUH01000107.1:2897986-2911890 GCA_016808085.1 Suaeda aralocaspica | reverse complement strand
AAAAAAACCTAACTCCGTCTTCTCCTCAAACCGTACTCCCCTCTACACTCCCTCTCAAAAACTCCCTCAGTCGGCGGCTCCTTCTTTCCCTTCTTCTTCTTCTTCGTCTTGTTCTTCTTCTTCGGCCGTATTGTTATTCTTCGTCGTTGCTGCTTCTCTTCGCCGGCTTGTTCTTCTTGTCGTTGTGCTTCTTCTTCGCCGTGTTGTTCTTCTCTCGCCGTCTTCTTTTCTTCTTCGCCGGCCTTCGTCGGCGTCTTCTTCGTCGTTCTATGACTTCCATTTTTCATTTTGGTAAGTTAAATTATTCCCCTTTTTTCTAAATATTGTTTTTTTTTTGTTTGTTTTTATGTTCTTATTTAAATTTCTGTTCTAAACTTGCTGTTTGTTTTCATGTTGTTAGTACTTCGAAATCTTGTTTGTTTTTCTAAATATTACCATTTCTGTTTGTTTTCCGAATTAATTTTGTTTTTTTTGATTTGTTGTTTTTCCGAATAATTTTTTTAATTTTTCTTTTACTGTGTTGCTATATCATGTTTGGATAGATAGTTGTGATGTAATTAAGTGATGATTGAATTTTTGATGCTCCAAAATTTGGAATTAAAGGGTGTCAATCATTTTTGCTTGTATTTTTTCATTGTTTCTCAATTTTTGTCGGTAAAATGCGATTTTAAAAATACATCAAGAACCAAATAAGCTAGTCCAGGGTCCACTGAGTGTTGGGACTGCAGGTAAGTCTAATTCCTTCTTCCTTTTTTCATGTTAACCCTTTGACTCTCATATTATTAATTTGATTACACGTTGCAATTCTAGGATAGATGCTGCCATAAACTTGTTAAGTAACGTTGAGTTTCGTTTTAATCCTCCTAGGCTCCAATCCCATCGCCCTCTTGTTGTGAATTCTGTCACTTGCTAGATCTCTTGTGATATATGCTCTTCATTTCTCCCTCTTTAGTTGTCTACTTCTACTCCCTTAATCATGGAGTAAGTCCATCCTTCTTTCATCTTTGCCTTCATCTCACTGAAAGATATCCATTAATTGTCATTTGCATATATTTCATTTTTTTTCCTTGTTTCTTTTAGTATTGAATTCACACCAAGTTGCGTACACAAGTTTACTGTATTCAATTGCGGTGGCTTTTGGAAGGAGACAATCCACTGAGGATGTCATCTTGGTGCTCTTAGGATTTGATAGGTTAATTCAAGTCAACTATTTACCACTCAATCGGGATTTACTCTCTGGTTTGCTTTGAAACTTATGACATGAACTATTTACTGCCCAAAAAAATGTGATACTTCCTGTTTGTTTGCAACTTTCAATATGAACTGTCTACTACTAAAACGTTGTAACAAATCCCTGTTTGCTCAAGGAGTAATGACAGATAATTTCTAACTGTAAAATTTCTGTTGTATGTATGAACCAGTCTGCACTTTGGTTTTAGAGGCTTCCACGTCTCAATCAAGCTTCACAAGGCGAAGATCATGGTTTAGAATGTCTGAACCAAGCTCCATTTATGGTGCAATTGGAGCCTCATATGGCAAATCTAGTAGCTGTTCTGCCTTCTACTAAACAAGGATCTCTTGATTTCTAGGACCTTTGCATGGTCATTAGGTCTGAATCAAAAGATCGTTGCGTTTGTTTTTCCAAACTCAGCTATTTCCTGTTATAGCAACAGTAAGGACCCTTCATGGCAGTTGTACTCATTCATTCATACTGATTTACTTTCAAGAATGGTGTAAATTCCTATTTCATTTTTTTTCTGCGGGGTTGCGAGTAAAACAGTAAACTTTAAAGATGACTGCTAATAGGAGCCTGGATGACTGAGGTTGAGTTATGAATGGGTGAGTTAGTTGCTAAACTGGTAATTGATGCTGAATGTGATAGATACTGAACAATAGAAGTTGAGGTAACTTCATAAACAAAATGGAAGCAGCATCAAACTCTGAAGATGAAGGTCCGCTTCTTGTTCCTCAGGGATCGACTAGCGGCTTACTTTTGTTTTGCTATGATTTAAAAGGTATTACTTACATAGTATTTATTTTGTCAAATGACAAGGTTTGCCCCTGTATTTACTATTTTGCGCTCGAGGAGCCAGAAACTAGGTATTTTACATGTACATTACATAGGTGGTATTCAATTGACTTAATGCTATTGACGTAATATGAAGTTGCGTAAGCAAGGCGAAGTGCCTATTAATATACTACCTTCTTTAATTGGTATCTGTATTCTGCATGTTCCACTCCATGGTGGACTTTTCAAACACTAGCCAAATAGCTTACCAATGCTTGAAGGCCCTCATAGGCTGACTGACTAAGGAGTAATAATAAGAAAATCCTATGTAATGGTTGATTGGTTGATCAGAAAAAACATGTAATAAGCTCATAGCATTAGAGTTTAAGACGGAATTTCAGTCGTAAAACGTTTCCGTCGCCAAAAATGACTTTTGCGACGGAAAAATTCCGTGCAAAACTGACTTGCGACGGAAAATTCCGTCGAAAAACTGACTTTTGCGATGGAAGAAACTTCCCTCGAAAATTTGCCGACGGAAAAATTCCGTCGCAAAACTGACTTTTGCGATGGAAAATTCCTCGCAAATTGCAACGGAAAATTACGTCGGAACCTTCTTTAATTGGTAATCTGTATTCTGCATGTTCACTCCATGGTTTGGATTTTCAAACACTAGCCAAAATAGCTACCAATGCTTGAAGTGCAATAGGCTGACTGACTACGGAGTACATAATTAGAAAAGCATGTAATGGTTGATTGGTTGCATCAGAAAAAACATGTAATAAGATCATAGCATTTAAGATTTTCCGACGGAATTTCCGTCGTAAAACGTTTCCGTCGCAAAACTGACTTTTGCGACGGAAAATTCCGTCGCAAAACTGACTTTTGCGACGGAAAATTCCCTCAACGTTAACAACAGAGTTTATGGCAGCATCTATCTAGAATTGCAACGTGTAGATCAAATTAATAATATGAGAGCAAAGGGTTAACATGAAAAAGGAAGAAGGAATTATACTATACCTGCAGCCCCAACAACTAGTGGACCCTTGACTAGCTTATTTGTTCTTGATGTATTTTGTAAAATACGCATTTTACCGACAAAAATTGAGAAACAATGAAAAAATACAAGCAAAAATGTGACACCCTTTAATTCCAAAATTTTGAGCATCAAAAATTCAAAGCAATCAATTAATTACATCACAACTATTACTATCACAAAACATGATAATAAGCAAAACAGTAAAAGAAAATTAAAAAAATTATTCGGAAAAAACAAATCAAAAAAAAAAAATTAATTCGGAAAAACAAACAGAAATGGGAATAATTTAGAAAAAAAAAACAAGATTTAGAAGTACTAACAAACAGGAAAACAAACAGCAAGATTTAGAACAGAAATTTAAATGAAGAACATAAAACAAACAAAAAAAAAACAAGATTTAGAAAAAGGAATAATTTAACTTACCAAATGAAAAAATGGGAAGCAAGAACGACGAAGAAGAAGCCGACGAAGGACGGCGAAGAAGAAGAAAGAGACGGCGAAGAAGAAGAACAACACCGGCGAAGAAGAAGCAGCAACGACGAAGAAGAACAGACGGCGAAGAAGAAGCAGCAACGACGAAGAAGAACAAGCGGCGAAGAAGAAGAACAAGACGAAGAAGAAGAAGAAGGGAGAAGAAGAGCCGCCGACTGAGGGAGTTTTGAGAGGGAGTGTAGAGGGAGTAAGGTTTGAGGGAAGAAGAAGGAGTTAGGGTTTTTTTTTTTTTTTTTTTGCGCGACAAAACAATTGTAAAAGAGCAAATTATTTGTCGGGATTTTGCGACGGAATTTCCGACGGAAAATTCCGTCGTAAAATTAAATTTTTCGTCACAAATTCATTAAATTTGTAAAAATTTTGTAGGAAAATACCGACGGAAATTTCCGTCGCAAAAGTAATTATTCCGTCGCAAATTTGCGACGGACTAAAATTCCGTCGTAAATTACCGACTTTGCGACAGGAATGTTATTCCGTCGCAAAATTTCGTCGTAATAAGCTGTTTTCTTGTAGTGACAAAATTTAAGCAAACAAAAGAATATTGATGATTTGTTGGTGTTGTAATGAATCCATCGTGCAAAATAAAAATTAAAATAGAAGAACCCTGCTAGAGCCTATATATGGAAAATTAAGATCATCTTTAGGCATTCATCAAAACAAAATATATCTTAATATATTATCGTATTTAAGCAATATAATCAACTTTTGAATGGTATAAAATATATGATATAATCAGTTTTCGAATTATATACTACTTTTTCAAATGATATAATCATATTTTAAATGATATAATTACCTTTCAAATAATATACACGTGCTTAAGTTTGGATGATATAATTCATATATTTAATTTTTGGCTGAAAGATATATACTTTTGAATGTATAATTCCTTTAGATGATATAAATATCATTGAACAATACTCCATCTCTTCTAGTTTATTTTCACGCTTTCCATTTTCGGGTGTTTCCCTTTGTTCTTTACAACTAAATTTCCTTTAAATAAACATCATTGTTTTCCGCAACTAATCAACCATAATCACTATTTTGACGTTTTCCTAAAAAAAATCTCACCACATTAAACAAACACACTCCCACTTATAAACCTTTATTTCATTTTATTTTTTTCTCATTTAAACCAACACACTTCTCACTAAAATACTTCGATATTATCAATATCAACACATTTAATTTCCCTTAATTTATGTGTAAAAGTCAAACAGTAAAGAATAAAATGAAATGAAGTATAATGATATTCTAAATGATAAAAATAAATTTAAATGATATAGGGAGTAATTAGCTTTACATGATAAATATATAAATATGGTAGACTGGTAGTAATTGCTTTACGTGCACTGGGTTTATATTATTATATATGAAGTGGCGGTTTTGCTTCTACTGTAATAATCCTCATCCCAAACCGTCTCATATAAGCTTTTTAGAAAGAATGGACAATGCATATACTCGGTGTATAGTAAAGTTACTGTACAATGACCTACTAAACTAGTTTTTAGTAACCAGAATCAAATTCAGGTAATTTTATAATCATTGAAACTTAATTGAAGATTTTGAACAAATAACTTTATATATGACATAATAAGTTATATTTATTTATTAAAAATTGAGTTTTGTTAGCATTAGAAAGTAAATAAGTAAATAACTTTTGCTAGTTTTAAAAGTAAGTAAAACTAAAAAAACATAACTCAAACTTAAGTACGTATAATTTGAGTTGATTTTATGGTGACGGAAACGCAAAAAAGTCTAACTTAAAACCTGTTGTAAAATAACTTAAAACGCAAAAAGTGTAATTCACAAGCCCTCTTTCCGCAATTATCCAAAATCCAACATCCCCCCCCCCCCACCCCCCACAAAAAAAAAAAAAAATTGAAAAACTCAGTTTGGCGCTTCATCTTAAATAAACCTTATAATGGCGCTTCTTTTTCCCTCCAAAAACAAAAAAAACAAGCCTTTTTTTTCTTTTCTCATTTCCCCAACTTTTCCCCTTTTTAATTTCTCTCTCCTAGGGTTTTCTAATCCTCACTTCAAATCAAAAATCAAAAAATCCCCAATTCAATTGAAATGGCGATCAATCTCACAGCAGGCTCAATCGAAGCAATGTGCAACAATAACACCGACATACAACGTACTTCAAGTGTCGGATATCCGATTAGTAAATCGCAAAACCCTAACAACGTGACGGAGAGATACCGTCTTCTGTTATCTGACGGCGTGCATTTACAGCAAGGGATGTTGGCTACTCAGAAGAATGAACTCGTCAAAACTGGTGCTTTGCAAAAGGGTTCTATTATTCGCTTGATTCAAGGTGTTTGTAATGATGTTCAAGTCGCAAGTTTGTTACTTTTCTCTCTCTTTTTCTTTTTTAATTTTGGAATTAATAGTGTTATTTTGTTGTTTTGACTTTGGGTTTATTCTAGGGTTTTGGGGGTTGAATTGAATTCTAGGGTTTTGAGTGAAGTTGAATCGAAAGTTTTGAGTTTTAGGAATTTGTTGTAATTATCGAATAAGTTTTGTTTTTAGATTAGATTGTGATTTTCTGATTTTTTTCTTAAGATTCATTTTGCTGAATGATTTTTTTTTGTTTGTCAGTGTATTGAATTTGTGATTGTTGATTTTAGGAGTGTAGCGATTTTTGAGGGTGAATTTTTGGGTATTGTTTCGATGTTAGTTTTTTCTTTTTCCTCAAATAATTGTTTGAGTTAGTGATGTTGATTTTGTTGTTAATTATTATTTATAGCTGAAATCAAAGTGATGTTTGTTATACACTGGTTTTACTGCTATTAGTTACGGCTACTCATCGAGAGGGTGTGAAGAATTTCTGTATAGTTGGTTTTTTTTCCCTTTAAAAAGTATGGGGGAAAAAGGAGGAATTTTTAGGTTTCAAGGTTGTGTTTGATGGTTTTTTTTTTTTTTTTTTTTTTTCAAATTTGGTGGTGTCGCATTATGTATAATTAAATGACTAGAATTTGAATTCGAATCCAAATTCGGTGGAATTGCGCGAGGGATATGTGCTGTGGCTTGATCTGGGGGAAGTTTTGATATGATTGGAGGGTGTTAAGCTACACCCAATTTGAGCTTGGTAGCTTAGGCTTTATTGATTTGGTTTTAAATTTAGGCGGATTCATTCCTTTTAACAGAAAAAGTAGTGTGCTATGCTCGTATTAATATCAAGATGCTGAAGAGGGTGCTAAACTATTGGGCAGCTGACTGACTTTGATCTTGTCCAGGAAATTTGAATTAATATAGCAAAGAAGATTATAACTTGAAAAGTAAGGTTTATGGAAGATTCGTCCTAATTTAGCAAGGAAATTTTTTGAATGTTGGTGCTAAGGGTGCACATAGAAGAATCTCTAGGGTTTGCATGAGTGTTTGATATTGGATAAGGATATTGTACTCATGTCTTTTTCGTGTCACATATGCTGTGATTCTGTGAATCAGGCTCAAGGGCTTAGATCATAATTGTGATCCGAAGGTAAAAGAAAGGGTCTTATATCAGGAATAGGAATGTGTGATCCATGCTTATGGCCATTTGAATCTTGCGTCTCAAACCTATTTTCCCTCTCTGTATCTAATTTGTGGAGCTATCAGCACTTTCCGTAAAATTGTTTTTTGTTATGTGTTTGTGTATTATTGCTGGTTATCTTTATATTTGAAGATTTTGTTTGAGTTCTTGAACTCTGTGATTTTATTCAATTTAACTGTGACCTTAAATACTGGATTATCAATTCATGCAGAATAATAATATCATTGCCTTGAAGTAATACAAGAGACTTTTCCAACTATTGGAGAACCGAAACAATATATGCACGATGGTGCTAGACCCACTACTCAAGTGGCTTCCTCTATGGGCCAACCTGTATGGTTCCTGGGAGTGTCAGCAGCTCCATCCGTCAGTCTCGGCTCCTCCCCTAGACCTAGTGCAGACAGGGATGCTCAAGTGGCCTCATCTATGGGTCAACCTGGTATGGTTCCTGGGAGTGCTCAGCAGCTTCATCCATCGGTCTTGGCTCCTTTCCTAGACCTGTGCAGCAGGGGATGCTCTACTGCAGCCAAAGCTAGAACGTCCTGCCCAGATGCAGTCTTATAGTAGTTCTGCTACCAATACAGCTCAGGACATTACACTACAATAATGCATCTTGCATTCTAAACCAGAATTTCTGCAAATAGCTCCATAAATGCTGCTGCTGTAGTCCACACGGAGCATTCCACTACGCCAAATCAGATATCTCACGTGCTCCTCCAAATGCTTATGCACGCCAGCAGCAACCTGCCTATCAGCAGCCATCTTCTATGTATGTAAATAGAGGTCCTATGGTAGGAACGAGGCCCTCAAGGATAGCTCCATTGCATCATTAAATCCTTATCAAGGTAGATGGATATCAAGGCGCGAGTAACTGCAAAAGGGGATCTTAGGCACTATAAAACACAAAAGGTGATGGAAAAGTATTCTCTTTGATCTTTTAGATGCTGATGGTGGAGAAATTCGAGTTACTTGCTTAATGCTGTTTGATCAGTTTCTACAGCGTAATTGAAGTTGGCAAAGTTTACTGATATCCAAAGGAAACGTGAAGCCTGCTCAGAAGAACTTTAATCATCTTAAAATGATCTGAGATCTTTTTGGACCTCACTTCTGTAGTACAACCTTGTATAGAAGACGACAGTAAAATTCCAAAGCAGCAGTTTCATTCCGACCTATCAGTGACATTGAGGGTATAGAGAGTGGTGATATTTTGGATGTGATTGGTGTAGTTTCTTCTATCAGTCGATCATCTTCACTAATGAAGAAAAAATGGAACTGAAACTCAGAAGAGGAGCCTTCAGTTGAAGGACATGTCCGGCAGAAGTATTGAATTAACCTTATGGGGAAATTTCTGTAATGCAGAAGGTCAGACCTTGCAATCTATGTGTGATAGTGGAAATTTTCCTGTTCTAGCTATCAAAGCAGCCAGGGTATCTGACTTCAACGGGAAGAATGTGGGGACTATTTCCACTAGTCAGTGTTTATAGAACCAGATTTTCCAGAGGCCTCAACGGCTAAAGGAATGGTTTGAGAGGGAAGAAGAAACATTCCTTCAGTTTCCATTTCAGAGAGATGACAAGCTTAGTTAAGACCGATGCTCGTAAGACTATCTCACAGATAAGGATGAGAAGTTGGGGACCTCTGAGAAGCCTGATTGGATTACAGTATGCGCCACCATAGCATTTTTTAAGCCCGAAAACTTTTGCTATACAGCATGCCCTATCTCAGTTGGGGATCGAAATGCAGCAAAAAGGTTACAAACAATGGGATGGGAAGTGGCTATGTGAAAATGTGATCAGACTGTTGATGAGTGTGAGTATAGGTATATGCTCCAGCTTCAAATTCAAGATCATACTAGCCTTACCTGGGTGACAGCATTCCAGAAGCCGGTGAAGAGATATGGGCATCTCTGCTGAGATCTGTACAATTAAAAATGAGGAACAAGATGAAGAGAAATTTACAAAAATTATTGATGCAGCTCTTTTCAATAGAATATATTTAAGTTGAAAGTTAAGGAGGAAACTTTCCAGGAAGAGCAGCGAGTCAAGTCAACAGTTGTGAAAGCAGAGAGGGTAAATTTGTCAATGAATCCAGATCTCTTTTGGAATCTTACAAAAATTCAAATTAAGTGAAGCTGTTGCCCCATCTTCAAAATTAGAGAGTGTCACCCCATTACTGAGCAAATAGATCAGGAATTGGTCATGTTGGAGTTAGCCGGCGGTGGTTTCTGGTGTAAATTATGGAAACAATTCTGGACTTGTTGGTAGAGATACAGGCATGCATACAATAATAACTCAAGTCATTTGGGAATCAGTACAGTGGTGGGTATGCTGGTTCTGTTACTGCTATGGGAATGCAGATGACCTGTAGTAGTTGTGGGGGTATGGGTCATACTGCTGTGAATTGCCCTAGTATCATCAACAGTCAAGGAGGCTTTGGGAATCAAGCTGTTCCTGCTGGTAACAGTTCTGGACTATGCTTTAAATGCCAAGACCTGGGCATTTTGCAAGGGACTGTCCAGGATTAAGTGCTGTTCCTCCAGCTTATGGTGGTAGTAATATGGCTCCTGGTAGGTATGGTGGCGGACAGAGACAATACGTGGGAGGTTTGTAATTGTATGGGTTTAGGAAGGTTTGTACAAAAGTTTTGATGCCAAGTTTTGGTTGATGATTGAGTACTCATCTGTATTCTTATTGGCACTGTTTGTGGTGTTTTGATTTGTACAGCTGTGCTTTGAGATCCCTAAAAGCAGACACTTTGCCATCTCACCGCAAAGGAGAAACAAGGCGAAATTTGGCTGTTTACTTTTATGTGTTCTAATGTTCTACTCTTCTTCTGTAGACTAGTTGGTCAAAAAAGTTTCTTCCATTTTCATAGCAAGGCTTGTTTTGTTAAATGGAATTTTAGTTTCTTGTAATATATATTACATAGTATTCCTATTGTGTAATTTTGCTGTGTACTGTTCTTACACCATCTAAGAAGTGCTTTAATTAAATTTTTAACAAACTAAGCATTGCATACCAAACCTTGAAAAAAATACTTCATACATTTCACCAGATTATAATTTTAGTATTCCATTTATAATTTAGCATTGCATGCCAAACTAGATTTGCAATGGTCTATCATTTATAATGCTCACCCTATCTCTGTATCTCAGAAGCATACGCTGCTCCAGATGAGCTTGTCTCATCACGTTTGCTTGGAAGTGCCTCTAACATCATTTGCTGGCTTCCACAATGGAACTGGGAAACACCCTCCACACGGTCAGAAGAAAGCCCGTAAAATTTTGATCCTCTGCAATCTACAATTACAAATGGCTTCTCTCTCACTGCTTTCAAGGTTTGAAGCCGAATCCTTTCAGCTTGTGACCCAATTGCCTGGCCCAAAATTGAAGCACCAATGGTTAAAGCCATAGCTGTCTTGGGCATTACAACGGCCTTTCTAAGCATTGCTACAAAGGGACAGCAGCATGAACTGCAATGAACCACGACAATGAGACTTAAGAGTATGTTCCCTCCATATCCCTAGAGGAATATTAGCTGCCATGCCCAATGCTGCAAAGCAGAGCATCTTTGCAGGTATATTGGGGCGGGTTTGGGAGTTTACAAATGCAGTCCGAGCAAGAGCAGCTCTGGCAGAAACTACAGCCGGAGGGCAGCGGAGCTTCACACCCGATGGTGGTTGAAGAACCTTGGCCACTAAGGGAAGTACATGACCTACAGCTCTGTAAGACTTAGCAATCGGGCAATTTCCTGTTTGTAGCCACTCATTGCTGAGAGCCTCATGTCCTGATGGTTTCCCTTCCTGAATATGAAATATAAAGTAATTACAAATAAAGAAGTACCCATTGATATATGGTTTTCCTGAAAATATAAGCGATAGTTAAGTAGCTTACCTTCGATAAGTTGTCCTCCTTTCCTGCAGCCTCAGATTTCTGCTTCTGCCATTTTTCAGAAAAGAAAGTGAAACCAAATGGCCCCCCAAGTCCCAATGCTGACAAACTAATAGTGGCCGTTTTTCCAGCTAATGGGTTAAACATTGGAGGCAGGCTTAGTTCTGAATGGTCATCTATGAACAATTGGCCTTGCGAGTGGGACAATCCCATCCTTCCCATGGAAAAGATCGAAAGCCAGATCAAAGTTTGGACCATCTTCAAAAATTGGACCTTTGAATCCAGCAACCTGCAGTGAGAGAGAGGATTGATTAGTTATAATTTTGACGAGTCAAATGATTGTACATGGCTATAATGCAGAATAAACAGACCAGTTAGGAAACCTTCAAAAATTCTAGAGCGAGTAGATATAAATAGGAAAGCCTGCAGTAGTAGATAGACAAGAATAGGCACTCACTGGAACTGGAGCGTTCATAGGCGAGAATGACAAATTTGTTGGTTTGCTGATGTTCCTCAAAAAGGGCATTGCTGAATATCTTGCTCATCAAAGGGGCATTCAGATGCCTCTCCTTCATTCGTTAAAAAGAAGTCCATAAAACCGTTGAGGAAACTGTATAACCTGCAAAGATAGAACTGAGATCTTACCTTCTCTATTAAAGCTATAGTTCTATCAGGATCCAGTACTTAGATAGCTAATCAGGCAATACAACAAGCCCGAACAAGGCCCCAAGGAGAGCATAATCCATAATATAGTTAATAAGTCATATGAAGGGATCCGCATAAAATTCCGAAGTGGTTATGTCAAATGTACAGCTGAGCATGTGCTAACGTCTAAAATCTAATTCCAATTATGGCGTAATGAAAAATAAACATGGTCTTGAGCTTGGCTACTCGCTTAGCCAAAGTTAATACATAGTACTAATACATAATCACAAGTTTTTTGTTAGTAGTGCCATATCAGAATCCACGCCGTACAAGCTCATGACAGCCGCCGCCAATAGACACACAAAAACCAACACAATTCACCATTGCTCACGCCTTAACACCAATTTTCGCGGTACAAGGGACTAGCAATTTTTATGTACCACTATAATTATCATCAACAAAATAAACTAAAGTTTTTTTTTTTTTTTTTTTTTTAAATTAGAACCACCAATTCTATGGTTCACAAATACTAAAACAATTCTTACATATCATTAACATGCATTATTCCTCAACTTTCTAAAATGTAAAAAATAAATACTAATTTACCATAAATGGGACACCCAAACCAATTTGAATACTACCCCAAAATTCGAAATTGTCACGAAAACCAGAAATCGCTACAAATAATTCATGATTATACACAAAATTATAGGATTTTGAGCTAGAATTGAGTCAATATAACCTAATAGGGTACTTACATAAGAGAATTTTGAATTCCATGGCAAAATTATACAAAACAATAAATTAGGTCATTTAAAGCAAAAAATAATAATAATAATAATCTATGAATCAAGGAACATAATTAAAACATAAAAGAAATCAGTGTAAAAGAATTAAAAAAAAAAAAAAAAAGGAAATGGCTTACAGATGAAATGAAGAAGATGAAGAAACAGAGCAAAAGACGTGTGTTGAACACAGAAAATGTTGAGCACCTAATTTCGATTTCCCTAAACTTATTTTGTGCAATATTTTCGTGTGTTTTTGAGGTGAAAAAAATAAAATAACACTAAATTGGAAAATTATATTGTATTTTGTATTTGGTGGTTGGAAGATTACTAAATTATGACTTTTCTCTCTAATTTTAAGACACACAAAAAATAAAATGTAGCCCAAATTGGCCATGTAATGAACTACTATTCTAAAGTCTACAGGAATAGGCAAAAAAAAAAAAAAAAGGTAAAATATAGGGATCTTTAAACTAAAATAAGATCTAATCAAGTTCTCCTCTCCCCATCGCATCAAGATCTCACACTCATTATTTCTCCTCTACTAGATAACAATATACAAGTTAAAGGAGATGTATATGATATATTCGGTTGTATCTTATAGGTACAATCAAGACAAAATTTTTTCATGATTTGATTTGAAGCTAAATTTTAGCTCATATCAAATCAAGTAGAAGTTCTTGAAGAACAAGCAAAAGGTAGAGCTAGACAATAAAGTGAGAGTCATAACAATCATCAATTAATCGCAATTTCTTTGATTTTCATCATGTTATGGGCAAATTGTACAATACAATGTTAATCCTATGACTGATTGTATTGCGTAATAAGTAGCAATTCTCTTTATGCTAGCCGTTGTATTCCATACTCATGCAATATATATTGATAACCTCCCAACCAACCTTTCACGCTTATAAACAATTACAACAACTCTCAAATCATGTTCCGCAAAATTGCAAACACAACATATTCTATCAAACACTTTATCTTTTAGTTAGTTTTGGGTAATACTAGGTTCTTTTGTGAATGCAAATAATTTTTTCATTGAAAAGTATACTCAAATAGCTTTCGCTATAGTCGCACGCTTCGTGAAACATTCCATAGAAAAGTTACTGCGATTTAAAATGACCCTGCAAACATTCGTCTACTGTTTTGTGAAACTTTGCTCTAGAATTTCATTATTGTTTACCCTAAGTTTAATTTCCCAAATATTAGTTTTAGTATAATTTCCCACTCAAAGGCCATTACAATAGTTTATGCTTTTTAAAACTAGTAGAATCTTTGTAATTTCTTGCAGACACAATCCCCTACTTTCCTATTATACTAGCTAGAGCGGTTTAATATTTTTAATAGGTGTGAGACATCTTATTAATATTGCCTTTTGATAGTAGCAAACTCAAAAATGGAGAATGATTTTCAAGCTCTCTCTTATTGGCCTACCTCTCTAATGTCTGAATTGATTCTCACTCAAGCATGCCCCAAGTCTGAATTAATATAGACATTGGCAATGTGAA
>PYUH01000107.1:2880470-2897961 GCA_016808085.1 Suaeda aralocaspica | reverse complement strand
TTTCGTTTTAATCCTCCTAGGCTCCAATCCCATCGCCTCTTGTGTGAATTCTGTCACTTGCTAGCTCTCTTTTTGATATATGCTCTTCATTTCTCTCCCTCTTAGTTGTCTACTTCTACTCCCTTAATCATGGAGTAAGTCATCCTTCTTTCATCTTTGCCTTCATCTCACTGAAAGATATCATTAAGTGTCATTTGCATCTTATTTCATTTTTTTTCCTTGTTTCTTTTAGTATTGCATTCACCAAGTTGGTACACAAGTTTTACTGTATTCAATTGCTGTGGCTTTTGGAAGGAGACAATCCCTGAGGATGTCATCTTTGGTGCTCTTAGGATTTTGATAGGTAATTCAATTCAACTATTTACCACTCAATCGTGTATTACTCTCTGGTTTGCTTTGAAACTTATGACATGAACTATTTACTGCCCAAACATGTGCTACTTCCTGTTTTGCTTTGCAACTTTCAATATGAACTGTCTACTACTAAAACGTGTAACAATCCCTGGTTTGCTCAAGGAGTAAATGACAGATAATTTCTTAACTTGTAAATTTCTTGTTGTATGTATGAACCAGGTGCCTTTGGTTTTAGAGGCTTCCACGTTCTCAATCAAGCTTCACAAGCGAAGATCATTGGTTTTAGAATGTCTGAACCAAGCTCCCATTGATGGTGCAAGTGGAGCCTCATATGGCACATCTAGTAGCTGTTCTGCTTCTACTAAACAAGGATCTCTTGATTTCTAGACCTTTGCATGGCTCATATGTCTGAATCCAGAAAGATCGTTGCGTTTGTTTTTCCAAACTCATGCTATTTCCTGTTATAGCAACAGTAAGACCCTTTACATGGCAGTTTGTATCTTCATTCATCATACTTATTACTTTCAAGCTGGTGTAAATCCTATTTCCTTTTTGATGCGAGTAAACAGTAACTTTAAAGATGACTGCTAATAGGAGCCTGGATACTGAGGTTGAGTTATGAATGTGGTGAGTTAAGTTGCTAAACTGGTAATTTGATGCTGAATTGCTGATAGATACTGAAACATAGAAGCTTGAGGTAACTTCATAACAAATGGAAGCAGCATCAAACTCTGAAGATGAAGGTCCGCTTCTTGTTCCTCAGGGCTCAGACTATCGGCTTACTTTTGTTTTGCTATGATTAAAATGTATACTTACATAGTATTTCATTTTGTCAAATGACAATGTTGCCCCTTGTATTTACTATTTTGCGCTCGAGGAGCCAGAACTAGGTATTTTACATGTACATTACATAGTTTGGTATTCAATTGAATTACTGCTACTTGACGTAATATGAAGTTGGTAGCAAGTGCGAAGTGCCTATTACTTATTACTACCTTCTTTAATTGGTAATCTGTATTCTGCATGTTCACTCCATGGTTTGGATTTTCAAACACTAGCCAAAATAGCTACCAATGCTTGAAGTGCAATAGGCTGACTGACTACGGAGTACATAATTAGAAAAGCATGTAATGGTTGATTGGTTGCATCAGAAAAAACATGTAATAAGATCATAGCATTTAAGATTTTCCGACGGAATTTCCGTCGTAAAACGTTTCCGTCGCAAAACTGACTTTTGCGACGGAAAATTCCGTCGCAAAACTGACTTTTGCGACGGAAAATTCCGTCGCAAAACTGACTTTTGCGATGGAAAATTCCCTCGCAAATTTGCGACGGAAAATTCCGTCGCAAAACTGACTTTTGCGATGGAAAATTCCCTCGCAAATTTGCAACGGAAAATTCCGTCGGAAATTTTGTTTTGCGACGGAAAATTCCGTCGCAAACGTTTTACGACGGAAATTCCGTCGGAAAATCTTAAATTTTGCGACGAAGGAATTAGCGACGACACGTTTGCGACGGAATTCCGTCGCAAACGTATTTTCCGACGGAATTTCAGGATTTAGCGACGGAATTTTTCCGTCGCAAAAAAGCGGTTTTGTTGTAGTGTGTGCTACTTTACTAACTTTTTTTTTCTTTTTTGAGGTTGTTTATTTTGATGTGTTTTTGAGACGACGTATGTTAATTTGAATTTACTTTAATTGAATTTGTAATTTGAATAAATTATATAAAATTTTAAAGTTTTATAAGGTGTTTGGATTTTGGTCTTTGGCTAGTTTGAATAGTTGGCTTTTAAGAGGGGGAAAAAAAGTCTAACAACAACAGATTTTTCTTGTTGCCTTTTGCATGGTAATAAACTATTAATTAATTAGTAATTTGGTTCTTAATTCTTATTAATTTTTATTAATTATCATTTTAATTCATATATTAATTATTGAATTGATAACTAATTTTTAATTTATAATAATAATAATTATTAATCAATAATTAATACATTATAATTAATTTTTTTAATTAATAATAAGTAATGAGTATACCCGTTATTTATTATTTCTAATTAATTAAAATTAGTAAAAAAAGTATTAGCAAACTATAATAACATTCTTAAATGACCTTTGTTTTTATTGAAATAACTACAACCAAAATTCAAACATGTTTTAAGATATACTAATGGTTAAATAGCTACACATTGTAAAAAAAAAGCCAGTCAAACTAGTTAAGCACACTAGTTTTTACAGTCAAAATCCAAACACGGCCTTAATATTTAAATGAATTGTTTCATCTATTTGTTATTTATTTTTTAAAATTTCCCTATCAGTAGGCAATTGTTTGTAACTTTATTTTTTCAATGTTTGTAATACTATGTTATATTGAATGTTAATATATTATATATATTTTTTTTTATTTTCATAATACATGTTAATTTGATTTGTAAAATAAATTCTAGCAATTATGCAATATACACGATGAAGAGTACATATTTTCACACATTTGGGTGTTATCTAAAATTAATATATTTGTCATTGTTATTTTCACATGTTTAGGTGTTATAGAACTTTGTAACTCTAGAACAATTAGAAATGATGCAAAAGTGTTTATTTGACAATGATGTTCTACAAGAGGATGATACTAATCTAAACAATACCAACAAAAAGATTAAGGGTAAACTAGTTGTAGTTGTTGGCTGTTAGCTGTTAGTTTTGAGCTAGATGTTATCTTTCGAACATCTGCTAGCTATTGAAGTAATAACTTTTTGAGGTCAACTGTCGAAGTAGCTGTTAATAATATGAGTGATTAGCAAAAGTAGTAGATGTTGAAACTATAAAACATTGTCGCTATTATTAGCTTCCGATCAACAAGTAATATTCAAAAGCTATATACCTAAAAACTACCTTTATTTTAGCTTTCAACAAAAGCAACTTAAAACACAACTTTACCGAACACTAACATTTTATATGGTATTGTTTTAATTAAATTCAAAAGGTAAAAGCTATTTCAAAAGCTAATGCGGAACACGCCCTAAAGATACGCAACTATAATAATAAATTTACTAACGTTGTTTCTTCCAATACATCATAATCTAAAATCTAATGTATTATTTCAATTGTATGCATATGATTTAGGTAGTGTTCATGATCAAGATTGGGCATCTGAAATATGATTTAGTTGTTTCTTTTAATACAAAAATAAAATTATTATAATTATCTGTTGAATGCTAAAAAAATGAATATTATTCATATCTTATATCGTATAATAGGGAAAATGATTATGCATGATTGAAAAAGATTGTTTGGAAGTTCAATTGTTGCATTTATCATTTTTGGATAATGGAGTTCTACAAATGATGTGAAAAATATTCCAAAAAGTTGTTACTAAGGTTTCAAGGAGAGAATTTAAAGTCTGGTTGAATAAAGATTGTTGAGCAGAATTATGAAAGTCTAGAAAAATTGTGCTTATCGATCATGATCAAACTTTATTTTTGCTGATATGAAATTATTTTTTCTGAACTCAATTTATTTTTACTTATTTAGACTTGTTTTTGTTGATCTGAACTTTTTGTTAATTACCTATTCGAACTTATGTTCGCTGAAAATAAGTAAAAAAATAAGTCGCTGAAAACATGCCTTAAAATTGTATTGAAAGTAAGTAAATTCCCATTATCATCTTAAATATCCTAAACAAATTGCAAAGCCATGACAATTGATGAATCATCTCTTTTATAAAACTACACTACACTTTTAAAATATGATTACAAAATGGACAAATCTAATGTCAAGTACGTACAAAAGAGGATGATAAATACACGGTTGCTAAAGTAGTCAACAACTATATCCTTGTAAATTTGTAATATTACAATACGTTGGACCATAAATGATTTGATGATCCTATATATATATTTAAGGTATGTAATTTTAACGAATTATAATTATTCGTTAGTTAGTGAAAGTTGTTTGAGGCTTGGTAAGTTTGGCCAGTGCTCCAATCAGAAGGCGCAACATCTTTAGCCACAATAGTTTGTTTATCTCCATTTTTGATCTTAAAAGTGAGTGATTGACCACCCAATTTAGAGAATACTTGAAAGGAAGCTCCCCAATTACGACTCATGCTAATCCATTTTTTTTCAACCCCTCCTTTTATCCACATTTGGGATACGTCTCCACTCCCTCCCACGTTCATCACGTATACTAGTAGCCAATATGGGTTGCCTTCGAATTTAAATCGAATTCCTCCTTGACTCTCACACGGCACCCTAAAAAAAAAAAAAAAAAAAAAAAAAAAAAAAAAAAAAAAACAAAAACTATTTAGACATACGGCAGTATGACATGAAGCAAGAAAGTACGTATATCATAGTGAAAAAATTGTGTATACCTTCTATAGTTAACAGGGACAATGCCGGCAGTCCATTCAGCAAGCTTCATGAACATGGGCTTGGACAAATCGAAATGGCGTCGTGGCGGGTTGCACCACCCACCATCATCATTGGATTGGTACCAATTTGGAGGGCAAAGGTTGGTTGCCGTGATCTTAATTGTGGTCCCATCATCGTGGCACCACTTTGATTCCTTACATTTTATTTCATAACAACTACCACATGCTTCCCCGTTATTGAACATCACTGTACTAAGGGCTGTTGTTTCTAGCCCGTAGCCACTATCATGCAAGTTTCCATACCCACAAGCTCCTCCTGTACGTTCGTTGATTCATCTAATATTAATAATTTACATATAATCCAAATACATATGAATTTAAGAACACTGATTAATTAATCATGAAATTATCATCAAAAACCTCCTAATTAATTGAACACGACCTTCGTATGTATTTTTCTGATGATTTACACAATTTGCACACTAAACAAGCTAAGGCTTGTAGTAGCATGCATATTGGAGCAATATAATTGAGAAGAAATTAAAGCAAATGCAATTATGTACAAATTAAATAAGAAAATTAATTTGTAAAGTCATTGATCATACATACATGCATGAAAAGCTTAATAGAATATTAATTAGAATCCATAAGAATTAAGTGTAAAACTCATACCCATGGTCTCTGAGGCAGTTTCATCCCCATAAAATGTAGCATGGGCTGATTCCCACGCTTTTGATGGTTTGTATGAGACTACTGCGCTACTATAACTGTCGTACCCGCGGTAGTAGCCATCGACAACCGTTGATGCCATCAATGTGGTCGCCAAAAGCACTACCAACACCACCTCCAGGCCATTGGACCTGGACCTACCAAAATTTGATGACCTTCTCATTGTTTTTTTCCTGCCTTAATTTCTTCCTTTTCTCTTTTAGTGATACTCTACTAATCCAAATTATACATGTCAAACTTTATAAAACACCAATATATATATATATATATATATATATATATATATATAGCTCCGTCAACAAGATGTGTGACATTATACGTGGAGTTCACAACTTTAAATCATGCATTATATTATGTTTTGCTGGCTAAAGATCAGAGTTAGTCAAATCAAATGTAAACATTGCATCTTCATATAAACTCAATTAAATTAACGAATGTTTGATTCATAAAACAAATATAGTGATATTGCTGATCGAATAGCTTTCATGTTATTTGGTCAAATAATATTACAAAATACGTTATAACAAATCATTAGGGTGATCAAGTGGCATGGTGGCCGGCTTAAATTTGTTTAACTATCTAAATTCAGCAAAAATTGTTTTTTAACTATCTAAATTTAGCCAAGTGCTTACATTTTGTTCACCAATATGAACACATGATTTTATTAGAAGAAAAAAAAAAAATGTAAGTACAACCATATTTCCATTTACATTTCATACCCCACACCTAAAACCTTTGGAGTTATGGTTCAAAATCTGTTATGAGTTTGGAATGAGGAATGAAACTAAGGTGGTATGGCCATATGGGTCTAAAGCTTGATACTTAATTAATACCATATATATATATATATAGTTGGACCTTGGGTTGGTACGACTGGTCTGCCTCATCACGACATTGTTACTTTAAAGAAATTAGCTAGAGTGCTAAAAGCAAGCCTACGCTCTATATACAACACTAGAATTTTGGCCTAGGCAATGCCCCAGGTCGACTACAATTAACAAATATGTTTTTGTTTGTTTTTTATAATGTGTTTTTTGTTTAGTGCAAAATTAGATTGCATGGATTGTAAATAAGTTACTAATTAATTAAAAAAGCAAAACAATTATAAAAGACTTGGGTAAAAATAAAAATGTCATAGTTTTGGTGCAAGCGAATAAACGATACAAATTAAAAGCTCATACCACATGATTACAATACTTTATTATCCATTGCTTTGAAATGTTAAACATCAAATTTATTATGGATTGGTGGTTGAACTTTCACATATTCCGGTCCTATTGTGTTGGCCTTCGGAATCCACATAATGATTAACAGGGATAGTCTGGGGCATTATTATTTCATAGTTAGAGGTGAAATTCTTGGATTTATAAAAGACGAACAATTGCGAAAGCATTTGCCAAGGATCTTTAATTAATCAAGAACGAAAGTTGGGGACTTGAAGACGGCCAGATACCGTCCTAGTCTCAACCATAAAGGATGCTGTGGTGGTTCAAATTAGAGGTTATGTACTTATGTTGTAAAACTATCTATAATATTGTTACAATTAGTAAGCAAAATAATGTATGCCATTATTTTATGTATTTATTTATTTACAAAAACTTATATAAGACACTAAGTTGCTAGACAAAAAAAAATATTAATTATAATAATAAACCTAAAAGTTAAAAAAACCCACAAATAATTATAGGTTTTACCGTAAGACGATTTTATCAGAGACTTGTTATTTATTTATTTATTTAATATATGTCATTATTATAGGACTCCGCATTTTTTCTTATACATAATAAATTTGCTTTTACAACAACTCGTCTGAAATAACCGTCAAAGATTCAAAGCATAGCACGCATGAATCCCCCATCTTAACAGAAATAGACTGTTGCTATTGTTTTTGATATATTGGCCGTCTAATGATATGTCATTTATAGTGCTATACGCCTGGCTATATACTATATAAATTTGTGGAAAAGTTCAACCAAATAGCCGTCGAAGCTACTGTTTCTGATTGCGACTTCCAACTTTATTTCTACGTGCAAGGGGCCGGGTAATGAAACATTTAAACTTAGATGCATTATTGTATGAATTATACAAAGTAATATTGTATGTATGCAAATTACCATGTCTAACTCAAATTTTTTATTGGATCGTCGTTTATTCAATTAATATGAAATGAAAAATCTCCAAA
Source organism: Suaeda aralocaspica (assembly GCA_016808085.1). NCBI lineage: Eukaryota > Viridiplantae > Streptophyta > Magnoliopsida > Caryophyllales > Amaranthaceae > Suaeda > Suaeda aralocaspica. The sequence goes on along the minus strand of PYUH01000107.1, from coordinate 2,890,331 downwards.
AATTGTTTCATCGTGGAATTTGGCTCTTGTTCAATGAATAATTTGTGAATATATATAGAATAAAAGATTATTTATATATCACTGGAATTTGTCAACTTAATTTTAATGCATATTTTTTTTTTTTGGTGTTAGAGAGCTACAAATGCGATCATAAGAATCAATCTCATGACCTCATGAAATTGAGAGGAAAGCACTAATCAGCCGAGCTATCCCTCACTATTTGATTTTAATGCATATGAATTGAAGGATGACAGGAGTATAATACTCCCTTAGTTTTTTTTACTTGCTATATGGATCAAAAAAAACTTTCACATTTTTTGATCTAATGTATCAAGTAAAAAACAACATATAAAGAGAGTGCTTGTAAGCTAGGCTGCTCAGCTGCACAAATTTAGTTTTGGATAGGTAGACCTTTTGTGAATAGAAAGTATAAAACAACAAAAAAATTATATGCTCATCATCGTTAATGCACCTAGCAGAAAGGGTTGCATCAAGTCACCATGAATGCTTGCGCAAAGGTTTGACTTTTTCACTTTTCGACATCTAATTTGAATGTGTATTTTAATCAGTTTTATAATTGATCACCTATACATTCCTTTTTCTCTTGACAACACCAAATTAAGTTTGCGGCAAAAAGTTTTTCAGACTCTCAAATTTCTCATGGTAAACATATTTAGATGAGTATAAAACTTAGCGAAATTTGTAATGACAATGTTCTCTTTAAGGGAATTGGATTCACTGAAATTCGTTATCGATTAGATTATTATGGATCTCATTTTAATTTATTGTTTACTTTTTATTTAAAGAGAACACTTTTGAGAGATTTGACCATTTTACTTCCCAGAGCGCACCAACGTATAATTTCAAACAAACATAACTATATAACATGGTAACAAAACATTAATTTAGTATGTCAAAATATAGAGGCAAAAGCATATACGAGTATGAAATAATTAGCTTAAAAAATAAAAAGAAAAGGCTTGATTTTCCAATTTCCCATATCTCATTATCATTCATCACGAACATTTTACAAATTAAATCCATGATGTCAAGGAACTTGTAATTGTGCAATCAACAAAAACTACATCTAGAGCACAATTAATTGTATGGAACAATTTTGACGATCCAATTCATGTTGTTATGTAGTCATTATATTATATATATTACTTAATTAATAAAAGTTGATATTTCCTTGGAAAGTTTGTCCCGTATACCAATCACCTGGGGCGACATTGTAATCCACAAGAGTATGGCCTGCCCCATTTTTGACCTTAAAAGAGATAGCTTGGCCTTGTAGCTCGCAAAATATTTCGAAGGCGGCTCCCCAGTTTCGGTTCATACTCATCCACCCCGTCCTCTCGCCTTTTATCCACATTTTCGATATATCTCCGCTTCCTCCTACGTTCATCACATACACTAGCAGCCAGTGTGAGTTCCCTTCAAACCTAAACCTTAGCCCTCCGGTGCTTTTACATGGCACCCTGAAAACATGTTAAATGGATAAGTACACTTGGTACGGTATATGTAATAGTACGTATTGCACTTCTCTAGTATAGCACGATCTATATGCCACTTGAACTATGCCATACGTTGTATAAAAAAGTTGAGATTCAACGTTACATTATAGAAGTTAAAAATTTTGATTTGTACAACACATAGTTTCACAATATTATACGTTGATTGTATAAGTCTAAATAAATTTTGAAATTTTAAATGAGATTCAACAAGTTTAGAACTTAACATGTTCAGAACTTCCGAAGATTATATTATAGGTAAGTAAAGAAGAGGACACACCCTAAATTATTATTGAACAATGATAGATGTAATACGTAGTAAGTATATACCTCCTATACTTGATGGGGACAATACCGGCGGTCCACTCAGCAAGCTTCATGAACATGGGCTTAGACAAGTCAAAATGGGAGCGAGGTGGGTTGCACCACCCACCTGCATCGGTCGGTTGGTACCAGTTTGGAGGGCAGAGGTTAGTGGCGGTGATCTTAATATTTGCTGCATCTTTGTAACACCATTTTGATTCCACACACTTGATCTCATAACAAGCCCCACAAACTTCCCCGTTCTTGAACATCACCGAGCTTAGGGCTGCTGTTTCGAGTCCATACCCGCTAGTGTGCAAGTTACCATACCCACAAGCTCCTCCTGTAATGTACGTTGTTAATGAAATGTTTGTTAAATCTTCTCATTTTATTCTAAAGAAAGACTATGTTAATTGTTAAACATCAGTACTTGGTAGAATTATTCAAATTCAATTCAAACATATCATTCACTAGCATTATTTATCGAAGATAATAATTAAGCTTGACTAGAATGACTTGTGAAAGGGCCAGTCTAGTACGAAATTTGGATCAACTCTTTGATATCAAGCAAACCTCAAACACAACCAAGGAAATTTGTGGTAACTACCATAAGCTAAATTGGTCATCTTCAGATTTGTGCTAAGTAGGTAACTAAGTCCAAAACATCATTAGCCTAACAAAACTCTCCCAGGACAACGGACAATGTTAATTGTCATGTTGACTCTGAAATCATATGTATCAAATTAAATGATCAACCTAATCAAAAACTTAAATTGATAGGTAGAGGTTAATTTAATGCTAGCTCTATCACGTAAATTAAAATCTTGTTGGTTTCATCAATCTCGATTACTAATTAGTCAAAATTAAATGTACTTTTGCCGTAATTTTGACCAAAAATATAAGGAAACTTAAATTAGGTTTAAGTATTCTAGCTTGCATATATCAACTTAGGAGAATCAATCAAGGGGATCGGGTGTAGATTCTTTAGCGGATACATCTATTCAAATCAACATTTAATTAGATCCTCTAAACTTAAAGTTAATCCTCAACAACTTTAAACTCAAACTCTAGATTTCACCAAATTAGACATGTATTAATTGTGGCTATATAAACAAGTTAAATAGAGTCCACCTCAATCAGAAAATTAATTAGTAAGTCTATAGATTGATGAGAAATTAATCAGGTAGCTGGGCTTGGCCATAAACATGCTACAATAAAATGTTATTAATTAATGTTTGTGCGAGCCACGGTTTGGACTCCACTCTTGTTTTTAAAGGCACAACACAACATGTTAAGGCTCGATAAAGTATTAAAATATCATTTTAGTTTTGACCTAAGTACGTAACGTAGGTGTGACATGATGTCTATCAGTCTATGAGTCCATCCACTGCTTGCGTGTAGGCCTTTTAAATAACTAACTCCACATCATAATATATTACATGATACAAGCACATGATGAATGAGATTGGATGTTAAAACCACATCTGAAACATAAATATAGTTCCGTATACTGTACACTCCAATGTCATCTTTAATTTAAAGTATGACATAACTAGTTATTGTTTTCATTGTACGAAGTAATTAAGCAATTTAGATAGATGTATGAAAAGCTCTAGCTAAGTTATGTTAATATGGTAGCAAAACTTACCCATTGTCTCAGAAGCAGTTTCATCTCCATAAAACGTTGCATGTGCATCGAGCCAAGATGTGGAAGGCTTGTAAGTTGGCACACCCATTGGTGGCTTGCTGTAACTACTTACATCGCCATACCCATCAATCACCGTTGATCTCATCACGACAGTTGCCAAAACCATTACTGCCAAGGCATTCAAGCCTCCAAGATTTCTTGAAGATCTCATAATTATGTGACGACCCATTTTAATTTGTTTGTCTTAGTTCCTAGTAGTGGTTCTCATGCAAAAAATTGTTATACTTTTTAAAGTTTTGAACACAATGTATTTAAGGATATCTTGAGCTACCCCCAACTAGTCAGCAACATTATGGATGGTTAATAAACCATACGTGGGTTTCACAACTTGTAATAATAATAATGATTATACTTTTTTTATTCTTTTAATTTTATAGTATTTTTTATTTTTCAAGTCAATTTAATAAATTAACTTCGTAATTCTATATTGATGTAACGTTTTGAAGTAGTAAAACTCCATCTATGATTCCAAAGTCTATGAAGTAAGGATGTGTTCTGTTCATCAAAACTTTTTTCTACTGAGTTTCAATCCATTCCTGTTCTGTTTTATCCATTTAATTTATTTTAACAATTCAATTTAATCCTGTTTTATCCCGCCCAATCTCTCTAATACGGTTTAATTTAATTTGACCAACTCCATCTAATTATGAATTCAATACAGACCGTTCTTATCTAATAAGTTCCAATCCATTCAGTTCATATCCAACTTTGGGTTAACCTGTGAGGAAAACACATCGTAACAGTAATAATATAAGGTTTCACCAACAAAGAAAGAATATGGGTTTAAGTTTAATAATTTCTAATTTATTAGAGTGAACTGTGACAGTATCTAAGAAAAATGCAGTTGTTTCTTTAAGTTCACCCCACATGAATCTTGATGCAAGTGATTCATAGCTTCATAACAAATTTCTGTAATTGATACTTTAAGAACTATAAGTATATCAAAGGTTCATTACAAAGATCGATAAAAATAATATGGTCATATGGTCACGGTCGATCAAGTTGATTTGCCACATTGAAAACTTTAAGTCCATGTTTCCTCTTTCTTTCTTTTATTTATTTTTTTATTTATTAAGTTTCAGCATATAAAAAAGTTTTTTTCATAATACTATTAAAATTGTCATTCTTGAAGCTTGTATTTCACATCAGTAGCGATTGTTTTTTATAGTTAAAGTAAGGAGTGCATATTCTGAAATCAAGTAACCTATATACAAATCCCACTAGAGTTGAATTTTTATATTTGTAGTTTTTAAGTGTAGGGAGTTGTTTTGGCCGTCAAATATACTGTATAATGGGAAAGATTCATGCCTAATTCAATTAATTAGTAAGCCTTTTGCTAATAATGTTATAAGTTGAAATTGATTAGATTTGAATAAGTGGAGAAATTTTCAGGTAAGCAACTGCTTCTTAATCTTGTGTTGTATTATATGATATATAATCAACTAAACGTTACCTCCCTAACTCTACGTCTCTACGTGGTAGCAAGTCATCTAAATATTCTAAGAATGTTTGAAATTTTATGCAAACTATCAAGTCAACTTATTACAGTACACATTGTGATGAAGGTTTACATACGTTCTTAAAAATGATATTCGTTGAGATTTGAGAAGTGGATAATCAGTTACTTAATAGTTGATCGAAAAAAAGGATTATGCAAAGTAATATTTCTATGTTGGAAAAAAATTTGAAATTTCTATGAAGGATTAATTTAATAGTGTAAAACCTTGTGTGGATAACAAATTATACAATGAATGAAAATAAATACTACTTTGCCCGTTCCTTTTTGTTTGATACGTTTGTACTCTTAATACTATTTATAAGATGAGATAATCTTTTAAATTATTTTTAATATATAAAATATAAGATAGTCATGTGTTTGATATGTCTAAATGAATGCATTATTAATATTCAGTTGTTATAACTTTTACACATATACAACAAAAGATAATGAAGGTCAAATAAGTACATTGGCATATGTGTAAGTCAAAATGTATCAACCAAAAGAGAACAAATGGAGTAATAATTAGTCCTACAGTTTGAACAAAAATGAAGCAGTTTTATAAAGATAAGAAAACTGTTTAATAAGACGAAAAGGAGGGGAAAAGAGAAAATTAATTAGGCAATGAAACTACCCATAAAAACAAATGAAAAAACAGGAAAAAAAATAGAAAATGATATTAATAGTCCTTAGGGCTATGGATAAGAATTATATACATTTCTTTATATGGAAACAATTTATGAATTCATGATAATATTTCACTTCATTTGAGATAATAGATTTAATAACTTATATCCATTTTAAGCTTCTTATACATAACCCATATCATTTCCCAAAAAAAAAAACCCTGAAAAGGGGCAAAAAGGAAAACAGAAAAAAAAAGAGGTAACAAACAAAAATAATAACAAACAAAAGAGGTAAAAATTAAAGGTAACAACTTTACGAGGATTCATTCCTCAACCCAACGCATTAATAAGAGCTTTATAACCACCGAACCACTAATAACTACATTTGCTGTGAGCGTATATACTGAAATAAATATATATACTTCGTACTTTTCTTAATAGATGGGCTTCAAATTTATGGGCCTTGTGCGATAGCCCCTTTTTACTAATCAGATACAACATTAGTAATTTGTTGTACTTCCTTCATTCCATGAAGAAGTTTCATGTTATGAAGTCCTATTTATGTACGTGGTCAAACTTGTAAAACTATATACTCCATATTAATTTAAAACATTATCAAGTTATACCTTAATATATTGTTTACATTATATATTTTCATAACGTAAACTTTTATAAACTTTATGGAGTACTGATATAAAACCGTAGTTATTAACAGTCAAAGTGTGCGTCGAAATCCGTGTACAACACAATAGTAACATCTTTACCGAATGGAGGGAGTAGTAGCTTTGATAAAGCTTATTGTATAAAGTATAAACTGTCAAAGGTGGGGCTATAAAATTGATACTCATAATTAGACCAGGTAAAACTGGTTGAATCAGTATGTCCAATAAGCAACAACTAAATCAAGGGCTGCTCATCTAATAACTGAGCTTTCTCGATCCTTTTTGCAAAGGAGGAATTACTAATATCTCACTGTGAGGTGTAAAACTAAACATCTCACAATGGTTTTTTTGTTATTTCATATTGTATTAAAACAGTAGCAATACATACATGTACCTAAATACCTATACAAATACAATCAATATACGTATTCAAATATAGAATTTCACCAACCACCAATTCACCACCACAACACTACCATCACCACCACCCACTTGAACTCCTACACACTATTGTCGGTCCACCACCACCTGCCATACCCACAACCCATGAACCACAACCACAATCAAAATCCAACCTCGATTTCATGACCACAACCCACCAAAACCCCAAACCCACGACGACATCCACCACACCGCAGCACCCGAAACCCAAACGCAGGACCATGAACACCCATTTGACACCCAATCAAAACCCAAAACGAATCCAAATCGAAATCCTAATTGTTGTAGATTTGAGTTTTGTAGTTGTATTTCGAAATCCTAATCGAAATCAAAATCGGTTGGATTGATGGTTATGGGGGTGGTGTGCAAAAGAGTTCGAGCGGGGGTGTGCGAAAGGCGGTGGGGTGTAGCCGTGCAGGTAGGTGCAGTAGGGGGAGGGGGGGACGGGGCAGCCATGAAGGTGGTTGATGGTCGTTGGTAAGATGGGGTGGTGGGTTTTTGTAATTCTATCTACATGTATGTCTTTTGTAGTTGTATGTGTATATTATATGTATTTTTTTTTTTTGAAGACATATGTATATTATATGTATAAATACATGTATATATATATATATATATATATTATTCTCAAAGTTGCAATTATTTACAATTTTGACATGTGAGATGCTTAATAAGCATCTCACTGTGAGATACCGGGAAGACCCCTTTGCAAAGTCTGTCAATGGCTAGCAATTTGTGTTAGTTAAAACTTCTTTGTGTTAGTTGATCGAGTGTAAGAGTGAGTGAGTAATATGGCATAGATGTTCCTCAGCATTTTCAGTAAAAATCTTAGACCTCATCAGATAAAAATGCCTTATCACAATTGATATAATATGACGTTTTGAGTACTAAATGAAAAGGCTAAAAGTTGATTGAGATGCTGAAAAACCAAATCTAAGTAAAATATAAGGTTAATGGCATGTAAAATATAATACGACGTTTTGAGTACCAAATGGAAAAGTCAAAAGTTTTGGGATGCCAAATGAAAATTTTCTTATAAAAGTACCCCAAGATTTACACAATAAGAGAAGTTTAATGTTTATATCGTTAGTCATTAAAAGCATGTTTTTTTTATGAGTTAAGATAGAAACTTATAAAAATAAAAGAGAACGAATTGATCTAATATTAATTGAATTTATATCGGAATTTAATGGAAAAAAATATCTTGGGACAAACATAGTGAGTAGTGACAAACAGCAACGACTTGCTTAGTAGAAGAGATTGGGGAGGAAACGATTGAATGCGAAAGAATTTGGTTTTAAAAAATTAGAAGTACGTCATGGGAAATGAAATTTGATCAATTGATGTCTGCAATAAACATGCGGAGTGAAATATCTCCAATCTCACCATTAAAAATCAGCAGCAACTGCTGACTTTCCTCCACCACTAAAAAGCGTCGATACTTTTTTTCTTCCATCAATGGATTCTCCACCACCATCATCAAATAATTCAAGAGAAAAACCACTACACGAGGTGCTACTACGGTGTTCCTTCGTCCTAGGGTTCTTCTTCATCTCATTTTTTTCACTTTTCTACGCTTTTGGCTTCTTCGCTTTACTCTTCGCCAACTTTTCAATTCCTCCTTCCATTTCTCTTCCTTCTCAATGCAAAATCCTTTCCACCAGTAAGTCTTTTTCCTTTTTTGTTTATCTTTGATTCAAGAATTTTGTTAATGTGAATTTAGGTTTAATATCGTATAATTTAATCTCATTTTTGCAGTATCTATGATATTTGTTAAGTGAATAGAGTTTGTGTTGCTTTTGATTACGATATTGGAAACTATGATTAGGTGGATTTTGTTCCTTTTCGTCAATTAACGGAAAATGAGTTCAATTGAAGGCTTATAAGTTCAAGGATAAGCATTAGTTTATGTGAATTCGTTACATCGGTTATAAGTTTGAATCAGGAATTATAAGGTGTTTAGAGGACTTCAAGTGGTTCAAATTTTCTGGCGAGGTCTTGAATGGTCAGAATTCTTTCAAATCTGAAAAAGTCGCTTGTGGAATTAAGTAGAGACTGTATATATATATATATATATATATATATATATATATATATATATATGTCTTGAGCTAATTAGCTGTTGCCTAGTGTATATGAGATACATTTCGGTTTGCCTTGGAGATCTCTTTCGCTGTTGTAGGGTCATTGGCTCATATACTAGTGTTGCAGTTTGGAATGTGGGGATTTTATCTGTTGCAGGCTGGACTTGAGTTGCTATATGGTGGTTCGATTCCACTGCCTTTTTCAGATGAAGTTTTATTTCTTGTAGTATTCACTGATTTCATTATAGGGTTCTGATCGTGTTGTTGGATTAATAATCAGCGCTAGTGTACATGTGCATCAAGCTAGTACAATTATTCTCTTTAGTGAGAGCTTTAGATCATTTGGTTTAGCTCGGGGAATCCTGTTGGTTGTCAAAAACACAATAGGTGATTTATTTAGAACTGAGAAAAGAGAGTAGGTCATAAAAGCGAGAGCAGAAATGAAATATAGCATGAATGTCGTGTATTAGCTCTTAGTCGTGTAATTGTTCTACTTTTTGTGTAACACGTGTGAAATTACTCACTTTCACCAAAATGTATTTCCTGGGCTTATATATTGAGGAAAAACTTTTCTTATGCTTAATGTTTACAACGCTGTATAAGATGTTACAATCATGGGCCGTTTAGTTGGGGGTATACATCAAAGGGAATGGGAATCAACTACCACTATTCCCTTTGCTGTTGTTTGTTAGACACTTTTCCCATCCCCCATTCTCCCATTCCAACACTTTACCTTTCTCTCCACCCCCCTTTGTCTTTTGCATTCCTTTTCCCTACTACCACACCACCACCATATTCTAACCCTAACCCTAACCACCACCAATCCACCAGCCTAACCCACCCCTCCACCAAATTACCATCCATTCGCTCCTTTCCCACCCACTCGTCGCCCCTCTCCTCCCCAAGAACCACCACACCCCTCTCAAAACCACCACAGCCCCACTCGAAACCAACCCCACGCACTCGAAACCTCCCCTACTCCTTCGCCACCCTTCCCCCCACCCCATTAGGGATCCCCCCCCCCC
>PYUH01000107.1:2843527-2880445 GCA_016808085.1 Suaeda aralocaspica | reverse complement strand
CAATTATGTACAAAATTAGTCATTCCTTTATTTGAATGTGTTCCTTTTAAAATAAAATAATAAGCATTTTGATATTTTTGACCTTATTTGCTCCTTAACTCAATTGTGAAATTGTATGTCTTCAGTGAGGACACTTGAGGTTGACCTTAAACTGGTCTTTATACGACATTCAATATGGCATCAGCAGGGGTGTTGGTGCTGATCATAAGTGACGTTTGACTATTTTACACAGGTTGTATTGGAATCCCGTGCTTCGTTACCCGTTGTTCAGCGCAACTAGTTGAGTGTTCTTTCTTCACCGAGCAAGCTTATTTAAAAGTATTTTTCTCTTTCTTTCGGCGAACTCTGAAAATTTTATAATTATTTATTTTATTTTTGATTTTATTTACACAACTTTTCTTCTTTTTGGATATTGATAATGTTGATTTCCCATTTCAATGTTACAACGTATTGTTGGTTCTTTGTTAAAGAAAAAATAACTTGATATAATGTTTCAATGTTAAATCGTGGCTATCTATGGAAAATTTTCTAAACGATAATTCATTTATCAAATTTGGAAGCTTAATTCGAGCCAACGCCAGCTGACATTTTAAACCACATTCCTACTCAATCCTTTAAATTTATTATTGCAGTACATCGCTGTAATAACCTGTTGGAAATAATACCATATTTTTTTAGCATTTCCTAGTGTTTAGCACTTAGCACCTTACTTTAACATAAACATAATAATTGCATGCTTACCTAGGCTCTCAGCAAATCAGCAATAATTAAGTAAACCGCCGACCCGAAAACCTAACAGAATGCTTTTGGACGAAACCATTCAAAGCTTTATAGTTCCGCACCCCCCCAAAAACAATAACCCCCTTCTCCTCTTAAACCCTAAAACTTCATCTTCTTCCACTTTTCACCCTTTCAATCAGCATAATAAAATATTCCATTTCCATATCATGGGTGCAAAATTCAAGGATCAATCAACCTTTCTAATGGCGTACGAAATTTCAAAAACGCACAAGCATAAGACCAAAATGCTCCGTTTCGACGAAGTAGAAGAAGAAGACACCCACGACCTAAAACAAGATCACATATGCAACGGATAATGGGCATGAGCAAACCCATGAAAAATCATATCCTCTAAAAAGAAGAACGATATCCCAAGACAAGAGAAAAAGACCCCATTCAAGAAGAAAGGCGAATCGGGGTTTGAATGGAAAATGGTAACGAAGACGGGAAAATACGGATAACCCACAATTGAACTTCGGTGAGCAAATAAGTGAGATAAAGAAGAAAGAAGAAGAAAATGTGGATAATGACTGGTGATTGAATACGGATAACCCAATTTGAATGAAGACGAAGGAGTAAGAAGAAGAAGGAAGGAAGGATGGTGGATGATTGAAGGCAGAGAAGAAGAGTTCCTGAATATGGGGTAGTGGGTTCAGGGAAGAACTTCGGCGTGGTGATTCAAAGTATAAGCCGTGAGTTTGTTAGTGAGTCTATTTGCAGGACAAGTGCCTCGCTGTTGTAATTAAAGGCGTTTGACTAAGACCGTGCCGATCAAGCATGCTTGGCCGTTCATTGGTACATGGTCGCCCGTGATTTGATCTGGGATTCTGCTAACAAAATGGTCAGGTATGTTTTTTTTTTTTTTTTCGTTGTGTCAGGAGTCGGCGAGTGGGAGGTAGAGGCACTTTATGCGGATGGACTTGTGTATCGAATTGCGGTCTTGTATGACCCCAAATTATATTGAGTTATGTGGCCACTGAGGACTTATGCAAAGATTTTTGTGCCTGTATTAATGTTTAGTTTCTTTACGTGAGTTTTTTTTGGGTCAGTGGTATTTGATTAGTTGCTTTAGTATGAAAATGTGGATAGTTTCAACAGTGTTTGGATAATTCTTACATTTAGTTAGTTTGAATTTAGACCTTATAGGAATCAATGGGACGACTTTGTGATGCTTGGTGACGATCATTGTGTAGCGACCTTTGGATATTATTCCTTTGTTCGGCGACTATTTGTTAGTGTAGTGTTTTATATTTTACTACAGTGCAGATAATGTAATGCTCTTGTTAAGCTTATTCTTTTATGTAAGTATGTGACTGAATTTCAGATCTCATGACCATGTGTTTAAAAACCGTATCCTGACATTCTATCATCAATTGTTTTTTTGTTTAGTGTTAAGTCCATTGTAACGAAATTTGGTGTAACTTTTACGGATTGTTACTATGCTTATTAGTAGGTATGAGCGAAAGCTCATGAATTTGCTTAAGTTGTTAGTTTGTGATTGTTATTGATTATATTATTGGATGTGATCCTAGATGATAGGTAAGCCATTTGGCATTGGGCTTCCCGAAAGGCATGATATGGTGGCGATGAAAAGCAATATTGATGAGATAGTCTATGAGGGTGAACCCCTTTGCTTTGTTGTCAACATAAAACGGGACCCGCTCGGCGCACATAGTACGTGTTTTTTTTTCTCCAGTGGCCCTTGTTCCCCCTCTTTTTTTTCTCTCTTTGTCTTTACTCCCGCCCCCCCCCATCCCCCCGCCTTCCTCTTCCCTTTGTTTACCCCCTTTTTCCCTCCCGCTTCCCCCTGTCCTTCCAATCCCTCCCCCCGCCCTTCTCTTCCTGCTTTCCCCTCCCCCTTCTTTCGTTTTAAGGGAATCATTGGCATTAGGGGTTGTCAACATTTGTTTTTTGTTTTTGATTTTGTGGTTGTTGTAGATGCCGATGTCTTTGTGATTTGGTTTGGGAAATCGCTCTCCCCCCCTTTTTTGTTTGTTTTGGTGTTCCATGTCCTTTTTATGTGTGAAATCCCCTTGCTGGTGGCAGTTAATTAAATCGCTTGCTTCTATGGAGGAACCTCGAAAGGACCTCAATAGGTGCTCTGAAGGTCTGGTGTTGTAAGTTTGATAACATTGCCTGTGTCTCTTAACTCCCATTTTCCTGTGATATATGTAGTTAAAATTGTGGTCATTCGTTCTATGTATCTCATTTTATCTGCTTTGTTTTGACTGGTTTTATTCTCCAATTTAATCAATGAATCAATGAGAGCCGTTAATCCCAATTGAATGGTCGGACGTGGCTTTCATGAATTCTCCAAAAGTAATCATTCCGTGTTGTCATCCCACGTAACTTTTTCTCCATCCCTTGGCGGTCAAAACCTCATTCCGGATGATTTATTCTCAATTAATCGGAAAAAAAAAATTCCTTAAGTTCAGTTTGGAGTTCATTGTTTACGGAAAGGGTTCTTGAGTAGTATGTTATGGAAAAGGTCCCTGAGTATGTTTGCCTCTAAAATTCTAAGATCTATATGGAAGGTGTGTATTTTTTTTTTGCACTTCATGACTTTGGGGCAGAGTTGTCATTGGAATTGAGACTCCTCATGCACATGCCTCATGGTTTGAAAACCTGCCTTTGTGTCTAGGCTGGTTATGTGTTTGAGGCAGAACTGAATAATCACCCCAGGCTCCTGTATTGGATATCTTTACCTTGAATTTGTGCCGAACGCTCGACTGTAGCTTGCTTGAAGCTGCTTGAACAGTTCGTGTGTTGATGTTTGAAATTGACTCAAGTACACTATTTTAATGTTTATTTCTTTTGCTTGCTAATAGCATTTTATAAACAAATAAAGTTGTGTGAGTTGTGTCTGGAATAAAGTTGTAGTTAGAAAAGTATTGAAAGGATTGCGAGCTCACACAAACACCAGATTTACCAAGGGCAGGAAGTATGTAGGATTACCTCTTTTGGATTAGTACTATGGGGCACTTACACTAGATCAAATATTTTTATTCTTTTCGTTTTGGGGCAGAATTTCAGTACTTGCCTGGTACCCTTGGTACTGTCTCTCATGTTGTTGTTTGTTTGCTTACCATGAAAGATTGGATAAGACTTTTTAAAATTATTCTTTCAATGTTTTTTTGTTTCTAGTGTAGTTTCTCAGCTCTTGGATTTGTATTATTGCATTCCACTGAGTCAATCTCTGTGGCTATCAGGACATTGTTATTGGACTCCTGGACGTTTGGAAGGATTTGATTGAAATGGGTGCAGTGCCTCAATGATAGCAACCTTTTGTGGTAAGATGTAAGCTTGAATTGATTGATACCAATAATTTACAGCAACTGGGACACCCCCTCTATCTGATATCATTGTGAAATTTGGGTGGCTAAGTCACTTTATTAGTTACCATTTTCAGTTCTCCATCCTATCTTGTAATAATCATGACTTGGCTAAGTGATTGGGTGAAGGGGAAAGGGGGATGCGGGTTGTTAATTGGTGAGAAATAAAGTGTATCATCTAGCCAACTAGCGTACTGCTTAACATTTCTTTGCATATTAAAGCCCGAGACGAAGATTAATCATTGCGCAGCGATAGCAATATGCGTATAGACTAGTAGTCTGCCTAGAGGTTTATGACAATATGATATATTTTGTTATGAAGAGTTAAGGCTCTCGAAATTTGGTGGGTTTTTTGACCGATTATATGATGATCCTCACATGGCAAGCACTCTGACAATCTTTTTTCCACTTATTCATTCGTTTCCAATTCTGTTTTGGGATATCAGTATATCACTATCAGGAAACCAAAATTAAATCACAAATATGCTGGGAATGGTTGGAAATAAGAATTGATTTGGAAAAAAAGTTACGTGCTTGACATGCTATACGTCTACAAAAAGGGGCAGCACATAGACTTCTGTGGTTGTAATACTTTCATAAAAACGGTTATGCAATGTCGTTGGCCAAGAGTTTTTTTGGTATAGTGGTTTCTCACAATTTTTTTGGGTAATAAGCAGTATGACACCAGAAGTCACAAGGTAATTATCATGGTTTTATGGTTTAGTGCTATGTATCCTTGCTTGGAAAATGCCCACTTAGTAAATGAAGAACAATTGGTTTTCTATGTCTATTATGTTGTATTATTTTCTCCTTTTGTTCAGCTTTATCGTTAATCATGAGAGTGTGTACGTGTTTGTATGATATAATGTATGCTGTTTGCTTTTTTGATGAAGTTTCACCAGTGGCGGGTGTGGGTAAACAACCTATATTTATAAAGCTAATTAATTGCCTTCCTGGTTGAATTTGTCATCATTCTACAGGTTTTGGATGAAGCAGATCGTATGCTTGACATGGGATTTGAGCAAGATGTCCTGGTCTATATTGAGCCAGACATCAAAGGTTGTTATTGCGTCGTATGGTTTATCTTTCCTACAGTTTATGTTTGTACTTTGTTTAGTTGACAAGGCCATATAGTTTTTTAGAAATCTTACAAAGGAGGGAGTGAGAATTAAAATTAAGAGAAGAAGAAGCATAAAAAACTTATACCAGTTCATGTGAATGAAGTTCAGAACTTAATGTGTAAGCCCGAGTAATTTGTTATCCTACAAAATATATTTTAGGGAGTAATTTATCTTCTATTGAGTTTTTTCTTTTGACTTCTTATTTTTGGATTAAATTTAACCCTTGGGTTTGAGAGTAACTCAACCATTTTATGCTTAGATATTGTTTTTTATTTTGAAATGGCTTTCTACCTCTTTTCTTCTCCACAATATGATAGATCTTAAATCTGCTTAAAATTTGACCCTTTTTCCCTCCAAAAAGGAAATTTTAAAACACTCAAAACTGTACTTCTACATGACTATGCACACCAAATCTTGAATAGTAGACTTCATTATCACTCCATTTTTTCTTTTGGTTATCTATGTTCCTGGAAATTCATATTATCTGTGAAAAGTGAACTTAGATTTTTCATATGTTCATAGCTGCTTTACAAAATTTAAGATTATATGTTCTAATTTTGTATTTTTGAATATAATCAGCTCGGCAAAGGTGATGTTCAGTGAACATGGCTACTGAGGTTCATCAGTTGGCTCAAGGTTTATGGATCCAAACCCTATTAAGGCAAGAACATACCGATGGTTGTGACCTTGCACTTGTTTTTGATGATTTATTTTTTTTAAAATTTTTGTTGCTCTTTTCAGTCGTGGTCGGTTTCAGAAGATTTGTTGCAATCCGAGGTCATGCAGATAGTAGAGGTTTGGCTTGTTGTTTCTTAGCGTTATTATTGGTGGGGTGTTTTTTTAGCAGTCAGCACTTGACATGGCTTGCTATCTTAGGTCTTGGGGGAGCATACACGTGATAACGCCTTTTTAGCTCTACTGGACAAGTATCACAACGCTCAGAGGTATTTTTTCTTGTGAGGATTTAACCAGTTCTGTTCTAGTGATAATTTTTTTAAGCTGGAGGACATGACACAATGCAGCAGAACATGAATAGATTTAATAATTGGTTAGGATTCAACACTTTTGTAGCTTAACCCTTGTGTGTGGTAGTGACTGTGACATTCTAGACTCTGAGGCTACCACTGATGTGGTAGTGTCAAATACCTGCAAACCTTTTTTTTTCTTACAATAGTAAAAAAAGCAAGGTGTTTATATATATATTTAACACCATAAAGTAAGCTTAAAAAATTCTTGGTCCCTAATCAAAGAAGGATATTTTAGCGTCTAAGTCATATGTCTATCTGCAGAACAAGAGGAAAGATGTCAGGAAGTGAATGCTATTGGGTATTCTTTGATTTGAATCACTGCTGGTGAACTACATCGACAAAGCTTACATCTCTTGAAGAAAGGAAGAAAAGGCATAGATTAAGAGAAGGAAATGATGATTAAAATAGAGATAACTGAACTTGCAGAACAGAGCAGCTGATATTTTTCTCAAAAGCGGTGGATGCCCTCCCACAACTTAGCTTTTGAGTGGCTTGATAATCTCCAAGAAAAACTAAACACCTGCTCAATGTCCAATACCTTTCTCCACCCATATGAGCTCTATTTAGCACAGTCATGCTCCAACTACTTGGTACTTCCTCAAGCCACTTTATTCATTCCCTAAAGTCCTAAACTACCCCCCCCCGTGCATATCAGTTTAGTGGAGTCACCTGAAAGCATTGTGTTTGACTATGGGTTTGGTCCAAGATTGAATCATTGCGTTCAGATTCTTCCGTAGATTATGAATGATCTTACATGTTTTTGCTGGGTACAACTTTGGAGACCTTTAATAGTATTTCCGTATACTAAAGATGCAAGTTGGTGGTCGAATTTGAAGATGCGTGTGCTGGCAGCTTTTAGTGTTGTCTTATGAATCATTTTAGTCAGGTGCAGTGACTGGCTATCTTCTTCTTTGCTTATAACTGTGAGTGTGACCTAATGTGATAGATAGATTTCCTCACTTCTGTGGATGATGTTGATGTGTAGCTTATGGCGTGCCTTTTGAAATTATCGATTTATTATGCGCAGAATAGCAGTTTTAGTTTTTGTCCTGGTATCCAGAAGGAGGAGACGAGTAGAGAGGATGGCTACAAGGAGTGATCTTTAGCGCATTCTTTCCTTCTATTATGGTTTCGTTTGTCCTAGAGATGCCTCGAAGTTGTTTCCACCCATGAGTGTTTTAGGGGCTGGTAAAGTAGTTGCTATACATGGTGGTAAACCACAATCGACGCGAACAAAATCCACTATCCTTGTTCAAGAGTGCAGCATGTCCGCTTATTGGTATGTTTTTATTGTCAAAGTGTATATTAGCAACTATTTCTAAACCGTGTCAGTATTAATTAATTGTGGAATGGTGTGTTTGGAAGGGGTGGCTTTAAATTAGCTATTTGATTTAATTGTTTTTTCTTCTATTAGCTTTTTATTTGAGCAACTTTTAGATTTTTCTTCTGATATGGAATTCTTTCATTCTGTCAAAAGGGTTTTATTTTTGCATACTTGTAATCTCTTTCAGCTCTCAGCTAGGACTCTAGGGAGCAAGGAGCGCTATCTTAAGATCCCTTGGATGGCAACTTTAACATTTAAAAATCATGTAATTTTTCAAGCCTCAATGCCTTCTTTGTTGTGTATATTTCTCAAAAACTATGTACCGGAGAAGTTATTTAAAAGTCAAAGAGTAGAGCTGTAAACTATGAATTAGTTAAGCTCTACTAGTAATGATACATCTAGTCCCTTGACCTTTTGATCTTTTTTGATTTTATAATTTGATAAACTGAAGAACTATGTTATTTGGACTGCTAGAAGTGTCGGCGCAGACAATTTGAAAATATGTGACGGATCTGGTTCAAATATAAGTTTCCAAGTTTCATACTAATGTCCAAGGATCAGTGCGGACACGGGTACTATGGTGAAATGAAGAGTCTGAGTAACATAGCTGAAGAATGACGTTAGTCTGCAATTTGTGTTCTGGTTTTCTTCTACCTCCTTAGGAAAAAAAATGCAGGAAAAACAACCATGTAGTTTCCTTACAATCAAATTTTCTTTAGGTCCCTGAATTCAATCTCATGAAGCTTGCATACATAGATGACTAGCTATTTCATCAAATGCTTTTACAGATTGCGGACTGACGTGGCTGCACGAGGAGGTATAAGGATGTGAATTGTTGATACTAACTACAGTTCCGCCTACTATGAAGAGTATGTTCAACAGATTGTGTTAGAACTGGAAGATTGCTTGGTAAAAAAGGTGTGTGCTCACACACATTTTTTACTAAAGAAACACAGGTTGGCTTGCACTTAGCTGTATTTCCAACATGTCACTGTTTTTCCAACGTAAATTGATGAAGTTTATACTAATCTTACTTCTATAGGGCTTGCTGGGGGAGAGTGGTGAATGTTCTCCGAGAAGCTAACACACTACATCATGATATTGTAAAATTTGGTACACACGTCAAGAAAAAGGTTAGCAGTTATGCATCTTCTTATGTTCTGCGCTTCTTTATAATGTAAATTTGACATTTTGGAAGATTTGCTCTGTCATTTCCAGTGTTCTTACCTTTGTTTGAGTTTATTTGACCATCTGTCTTGCAGGAGTCCAACCTCTATGGTGCTCATTTTCAGAGAGATTATCTGCCGATGCTACCAAAGCTACTAAGATCAAGTTTGTCCGATTCCGATGACGAATGACTGTTGATGATTGAAGTGGTATTTAAATTGGTTATCCAGTGTGGGTAAGAGAAAAAAATGAATTAGGAGCTCAGTAGACACTCCATACATCATAGCAACTGACGATGTCTTATACACTTCTTATGCTCAAGGTATATGACACTTCTATACTGGATCTTCGATTGTCTGGGCAGCGATGAATTCTCTGTGGTAGCTCTTGCTAGTCACTTTGCACGTGAAGTTGAAGATGTTCAGGAAGTTACTATGAAAGTGGCCATCAATCACTTGAAGTTTAGAAGTGCAGATTAGGTGGAATTATTAATACCATTCAAAAACAAAAGGTTGGAATTATTAATATGTACTAAAATATTCTTGTTAAGCTAGTATTCTTTTGGAAATTTGAATTATGATATTAGTTTGAGTGAATTGAGCTAGTTGAATTTTGTTATTTTGCCTCTAACAAAACTTTTCTAAATCGTAATTTCTCTTGAACAGCACTTCTATGATTTAACATTACCTGGAGTGATATCAAGTACGTTGAATTGTGGTTATTTTGCTCTACAAAACTTTCCGAAATTAAGCATATTTATTTTTAATTTTTAAAGTCATCCCGTATAATCGTATTACAGCTTGCAGGCATACTAACCCAAAATAAAAATACCAGTAAAATAAAAAATAGTAAAAGTAAAAAGTTAAAAACGGTGGTGTGAATATACCAAAGAGTAGAGCGTTAGCTACCAAGCCTACAACGAAGGAGTATTGGTGTAGAAGTAACTATCAAGTACCCACAGAACGAGTATGTGCACAAGCAAATTGTGATGATGGCTACCAGGCTACCAAAAGTATAAATTATAAAACAATTATAATAAAATGGAACTTTTATGACGACTAACTAAATAATGTCACACATAAAGCTATTGTGTCACCCTTTCCTTTTATCGTCAGACACAATAGGCCATGTAAAAAAATTTTAGTATACTATTATGTCGGTCTATAATGATAGGCAATGCAAAATTCATCGACCTATCGTATCGCCTTTTTTTCTATTATTAGACACAATCGTGTATACAGAGAAAAAACTAAAGTACATTATGAAGTCATCCTATAAATTAGGCGAGACATAAGCGAAAATTTGTCTGTCTAGAAGCGACACACTTAGTATCAAACCTATAGTGTCGACCTACGCGTTGCATGGGTACTTCTATCGGTACTCGTACCATGAACTTGATCCATTCCCCGTATTGGGATGATTTTGATCTTCACTGTTATAGTTAATTGTACCCGACTCAACAATATCTTTTTAAGTAGCCATTTTAACCGTATTCGTTTTTTGATCGTTCCAAACTCTTGTGCACAACTATGTGTCGACCCCTATGTGCGAGGTAAATGTGATTTAAAGTAGGTCAATTATAGGGCTTAACTTTTTACTAGTGAAAATCTCTATACATTAGTATATGTGCTTTATCATACCCACACACATCAAGTCCGAACCATAATAAAAATGAAATTTCAAGGAACAAAACGTGAATTATTAATTTTTTTTTCCAAAAAAGAAAAAATTTGCTAAAAATGTTTCAAAAAACCCGGCCTTTTATTAAGCTCTGCTTATTTCATGATGTTACGAAGTACTCCCTTGTTGCAAATGACTTGCTATATAAGGGTTTCGACGTACTATTCATAATGTAACTTTGATTCACTTTGGTGTTTATCGTGTATGAAAAATAGTATTATGGAATCTTGTTTGATTCGTCCAATCTTATTTCTCAAATATATAATTTTAAAATTTTTCTTATACATAACTCAAGATATTTATTTTGAATTGTTTATTGAGAGATTGAATTATTGAGAAGGTAACAAATAACAAAAATGGAGGTTCATAAATTAACTGGATGAGTAATGTCTGTTTAGATAAAATATTATAGCATTCAAAATTTATTATTTATTATATCCATCCATCTGAGTTACTATATTCTTTCCACACCAATTTAAGAAAAAAATAATAATAAAAAAAATAAAAAAAATTAACTACCTTATACATTATACAGCTTGATATGGAAATTAAAAATAAAAGAACGTTAGAGTTAGGTTAGAGATTACGGTAAATCCTATACAATCTTCATTTGTTAAAATATGGAAATTATTTAAACCAATTAATTTTCTTTTTTCATTCTTCTTGTACAAAATTTAATCTAATACTCACCCTAATCTTCATTCTTCATCTACATATTAAACCATAATGTATTCTATCTTCCTTAATCATAGTTTTTTCCTCTTTTCTTGCTTATTGATCAAGTAGTTTTAATAATTTGATAAGATAATTATAATGGGTGTTTGATGTAAAGAAGAGTTTGGTGATTTAAGCAACTACCAAGCTCTCTCTGCTATGGATTGTTTAGCCATAGTTGCGTGCAGAAGCATTGGAGAAAGAAAAACGCGGGGAAACAAGGTTGTAATGGCAGACGAAGACTCAGAATTGTTTCGAGTTCGAGTTCGAGTTTTCTGTTCAGAACAAAGATTGAGTTACCAAGGTTGAAAAACAACTAATGATTCACATGTCAAACAAACAAAGGGTTGGTAATTCAGCAAACCAGAAACGAGCTCGAAACGATGATGATTACCAGCACCGGACCATCAAACAGGACAATGCAGCCGAAACAGAGGCAGCAGCAAGAAGGCAACCACAGTTACACATCAACATACTGATGTTGTAATTCCGGAAGACGTGAAGAACAAGATTGCGGAATTAAATGGAAATGAACTGAAATTTGTGATCGAAAAGAGGTTAACATCAAGTGATTTAAGAGACGGACCAACCGAGGTTAAGTATGGCTATATTACGGTGTTCAGTTAATCTGTTGAGTTGATAGGTGGTATGACTGTGTAAGTGTTCAAGTGATAAGCCTACTAAAGAAACTCGAAATCGGGACACTTAACTTCACTAAATGTTATCCAGAGCTTCTTTTATGGAATGGTTTCTAACCTTCTTGGTTCGAATTTGTTAAGTCGTGTGGTAATCTTCATGAAGGTGATTCTATCAGGGTTTGGACCTTTAGGCTTCTGGTGGACGTCCCGGTTTCGCCATGTTAAGGTGTGTTAGGTTGAGACAGGATAGGGCATTCCATGTGTTACTATGAAGTTCTCATATTATTGAACTAATATAAGGGATTTGATCAATTGCAATTTAGTTATATGTATTCATTTAGGTTTTTTTAGTTGCGTTTTAATTTGTTGTAGGTATGGATTGTGTTCGCGATATTAGCTAATTGTTGATTAACGATGTTGAGTTACGTTTATTTGTGTCCATTTATCTCTATTAACTATATACCAAAGTTTTTTATTTACGGACTGATAATTTAGTTTTGGATTTTATGTATCAGTAACCTAAGTCTCGCATTATATGTATATAATTTATACAGTCAAATATAATTCATACAGTCAAATAAACAGATGTGTATCTATAAACTCAAATATCAATTAAAAAAATTAATATAAAAAAAGTTTATAACACACTATATCTTTTAACTCATAATTTGATATCACACCACAATATGATCTTACTAAATTATATACTATAAAAAGCATATCAATTATATTATAACTAGATATAATTTCTTATCGTCATCATATTTTCACAAACATATTTTATTCAACCATAACGCTCTAACTATTATATATATATACTATATATATATATTATATTATATATCATTATGATAATAGTAAATACTTTCTTTCAAATTCGATGAGGAAACTATTGAGTAAGAAGACTTGGAGATTTTAGCAAGTACGATGTGCCTTTCTCCTTTAGATGCTGGGCTTGGTTGCAGAAAAAGCATGGGAAAAAGAACAAGACAACAAAATATGAGTGATGAATGTAAGACCTCAGAAACGCCAAAAACTACGTGAAGACTAGGATACAGCCACAAAAGGCGGAGCTTCCATGAGAGGAGGGAAAGGATCGAGGAAATCGGTGGTTAAGTGTGCAGTTTGTGACTAGAAAGAGAATAAATGCCACGGATTTGGCACAGCAGGAGACACAGGTTCAATATGTCCGGAAGGAGAACACGGTCTGTTTGATCCACAATTTGGTAGGAGTGGAGTGAAGTAGAGTTGATGGTTATACAGCATAAGACCTCCTCAGTAAAAACTTAACTTCACCAAGGGACTAATAATTGGTTATCTTCAACGTACTTGGCACAATTTTGCTACTACTGGAAATCTCATCAAGATGATATTCATTGGTTTACTTCAGACTTCCTGATCAACGTCAAGGCTTTGCCATGTTAAAGTTTAGGCTTCAATACCACACCAAGATATCACCTCATAAGTTCAAGCCCTATCCTAGGGTTTCCATACCCCTTAACCCATAAAAAAAAAAAAAAAAAAAAAAAAAAAAAATAAAAAATATAATTTAATATTCTCCTATCTTGCTGCACAATATAAATTACAATTAAATACTAGTGTTTATTGATCTATTAGGCCCTGTTCTCGATCTAACTTATTTTTTCTTAGATTTGAGCTTATTTTGCCTGAACTGACATATTTTTGCTGAAATCAATTAACAATTTATTAAGGATTAATATTTATGTGTTGATTCTGTATTTTTTTGATCTGAACTATTTTTGCTGAAAATAAGTTAAGACGAGGAGAACAATTGTTTGGTCTTATCAAATATCATAAGATGTTATAAGATATATTGGCCATACTTGAAATCATACACTTAATTAGCACTGTCAGTTGGTTAAAAAAATCACTGTTCAACTGAAATTTTTATTAAACTGAATTGAATTTAACGAATGAACATAAACTGTAACTGTTAAAACTGAAAAATATAAATCGAAATGAACTGTAACTGAACTGAAAATTATCTGATCTGGAAAAATCTGAAAACATGAACTGAAACTGAACTGTAATTGAAAATTGTACTGAAACTAAACTGATTTGGATTAACAACTGATTTAACTGAACTATTTTGCCGAAACTGAAACTGAACTGTAACTGAAAATTTTTAACCGAAAAGAATTTTCTTTAATTAGACAAATATTGATTGAAAATTAATTGCTTAATTAGATCTTCGTAAATTGCATTTTTCATTAAAATTCAAATGTTAATGAAATGTTCCAATTTTATATATTAAATGTTGTATTATTCACCCAATTTCACTAAATTTATGAAACTTAAATCTTTTATATATTCCATCGATCAATTTCAACCCTACATTTGTTCTTTAACTCAATGCAATAATGCGAGATATCAAATAGAAGCTTTTAACTATTAACCATTCGACTTTTAATTAACCATCAATATTAAAAAGCTACTCCGTAACATAAGTCAAAAACTCGATTTCAAATACATAATTAATATATTAACTTATATTTTAAAGAAGTAACCATAATTAGTATTTAAATAATAATTCATACAGTTCAAAAAATTAACTAATGTAATTCACATAGGTAAGAAGTTGTCAAATAGGTATAGAAGTAAGTAACCATCATTGTTCAAATATGTAACCTAATTATTCTACACAAGTAACCCTGCAGTGGAACCTAGAATAAAGAACAATTTACACATCATGGTTGCACCATTATTTGATGGTGCAACCTAATGCATAGAAGACACGCCCGCTTTGAATGTTATTAACCAAAAGAGTTCGGTTAAGGCCAAGTATTTGACATATTGAATTGCTAACCAGCCCACATCGAGAAGTAGTGCACCAAAAAAAAACAAACCCGAGACAAAATATTCGTTGAATTAGAGAAGTTATCATGGATGCAGCGGCTCTAGGAGATGAACATTCAATCGACCAATAGTGTGAGCAGATAATGGACATTAAGCCAGTGAGAAAAACCACCACAATACAACACTCAAGATAGTAAAACTTCCAATTAATGTAGAATTTGTCCGACTAGATAACCAGAATAGCAGCAATTCTTTGAATCTGCAACACCAAAAGCCATATCAGATGAGTCAGTGAGTCGCACATAATGATATCCAGTCCATGCACGATAATCATGTGACGTTATTGGCATTGAAACATTGAGGAAATCGGGTGAAATAGCAGGTATTATAAGTTATGACATTTGAATGCCAACTTGCCAAGTCTGGAATCACCTTTACATAAACAATATGAACTGCAATCCCACATTGTCAAAACCGACATAATGCAACTGAGATGATGGGCATGTATCAAGCAATGCTGTCACACGTATAGAGAAGCAGGAAGGTATTCCAGTTTTAAATATCAGAAATATTTTGGTGCCACTGCATTCTGAACAAGTAACTATAATATAGTATAACATTTGAAGACAAAGATCATGAACATATTTCATTTTTATCAAGTAGTTCACATCCATGCTAAACGTTGATGAGTTTTACAGGGTAAACACTTAGAAAGAACATGGAAATTACTAAAAGAATTTAAATATAGATTAGAATGTATTCAAGAATACACTCAATAATGGAGTATTTATCATCATCTCATACAAAGGTGGATCCTTGCTTGGCAACCAAAGTAACTGTCTTCTAAAATCTCAATTTTGATCGGCCAGAGGGTGTACCGGCAATCATAGTTTCATTCACCTAATTCATCACAAAGGAATAGAACTTTCTTAGTTGTACACGATGCAATTCAATGTAATGGAAGATTATAGCTTATTGTTTCAACTTTCACATCAATCAAAATAAATGTTCAACGATAGGATGAGACTAGCCCTAGATGTCAACAAACACTAGTAGGCTGTAGCAGCAATACATCAATCAACATGACAACAATAATATGGAAAACAAGACTATTCCAATGAAGCCAACCAGGACTCATTTTCTGATGAGCATTAAGGTCTATCACAGACATAAATAGAGACGAATAGCAACTACCTTCAGAATATTCTTCGTCAACCATGCCGTAGAAAAAGTTGGTCGGCATTCATTGGGAAGAGCTTCCTTTGGAGCTCTGTCTAGACCAAGTAATGTTGGCCTGAGATGCGATCTCTATACTGTACTTATAATAGCATAAAGAAAAGTTGAAATTAAGAATTAACAATTGAGTGTAAATCCACAATTACAGCTTAGCTCTTCTTACATCTTATGATAGAACATGGAAGCCATACAATGCTACTGCTAAAAATAACATAAGGGAGCAGAGTAATTAGGCGATGTCTTCTTAAGTTGGTTAATAGTAGCTGTTAAAGATCCAGTGAGTTTAGCATGATTTTCTATAAACAGAGTCATAAAGGAGAGGGGGAGATATGTTTATTATAATTTTATTAGATAGGTTTGAATGCTTGATTAAGAAAGCATCCACCTCTGAAAGTAAAATTATCTTTTTTTTCTCTAATCTTCAAGTAGTCCATATTCTTTTTTATCTCTTTACTTTACTTCGATATCATCACTCAAATGAATATCAATTTACGCAAACTACGTGCTACGTCCCACCATTTTGTTAGGGACAAGACGGAACATCAAGGGTAGAAATTGTTGTCCAATGAGGATATAAAAGCAATTCTCAAACTTTCAAATAATGCAAAAGGGCAGACAGCAGAGCACCAACTGGGTAAATATTGTTCTCATCCACGAGAGAAAAGCATTTGTCTTCCAAGTTCAAGTTAACAAGGTGTCCCCGTCCTATATGGCTATAATATCTCATACGTTCAATGGGCATGATTTATCTAGAGCTAAAGAGGAGAATCTCAAAAATTGGGAACTAGGAACAAAATGATTTTCCATCAAGATCACAAACTCTTTTGTTGCCTAGACACATTGATAATGAAACGCCCAATAGTTAGAGGTACTTTTAATGTAGTAGATGTGCACACATCAGCAGAGACTGCCTATGCTGCTATGCATCTATTTCTTTTAACCTAAAGCAATGTGATGTAAAGCGCAGTTACTAATAGTCAAAATACTCTACAGTTGAAACAGGATATCAAAAATGTCCCTTCAACTTGGCAAACATTGCTTTTGACTTTGTATTGAACAAAAACACTCTTCATTGGCTTTTCTTCCACAATAGAGAATAAAATTGCCATTAACCAAGGCAAGTAAAACAGAAAGGAAATTAGGTTCGAAAGCTAGAAACAAAACTGACAAATATTATAATGAAGTACTCCGTACTCTGAAAGTTATCAACACAAAACTCTCTTACCTACTTCTACCTTTGAGGTCTGACCATATACTCTCTCCATTTTGAATACACTAAAATTTCCCAAAACTAACAGCCAGTACTATCCTGAAGGAAGAAGGATATCATTGGTGCAACAAGACCACTAAAAACTCAACAACAATTGGATACAGTTAGCCACAATCAAGAATGATGCTCCAAAACTACGAATTCTTGAAAGTTGAAAAATAGATAGTGAAGGGCTTCAGGAAGTAACATAACCTGAAAATAAGAAGCCCAGTAGTAATCATAACGACAGCGAAATTTCCTTCTCAGATGGATAAAAAACGTTTGGCCTTATAATTAAGCAGCCCAAGTTCACAGACTTTTGATGATCTCAAATCAACGCTCGCAAACAGTAATGAATTCATCCATCAGCTTACACCATTAAAGCTGCAAGTACATAGCAGTCTTCATCAGTTTCAAATCTTCCAGTTGATAGGGAGCTGGGTAACCCTTTGACTTAGTTGTGATTAGATTGAAAAAGGCTTATAAGTATAGTGAATGAATTTGTGTTACTGATTTGATTGTGAGCAACCAGAAATTTACCAACACTCTGATTAGATACAAATTTCGTTTTTTTATTTGGTTTTTTATGATTGTCTAGTTGATTTTCGTGATATGCGATTTTCTTACCCTTTCCCTATGTCTCCTTACGGATCACCGGCAACGAATTCACATACAATAAACAGATTTAATTTCGTTGGCTAACTCAGATTTTCGTTTATTGGTATGCATTAAATATGTCCTTTTTCCCTCCAGCACACACAAATCCAGCGGTTTATGAGCTTGCAATTTTTCGTTTATTTATGGCCTATTTGCTTCATTTTTCTACACGCCGATTATAATGGGGACTTTTTTTTTTCTAACTATCCCCATAAAGCGGACCAGGAATTACACTCCCTCCAATCTCCTTACTGAAGGCTTTTTGGTTTCCGTTACTGGTTTAACTAAGGGAAATGGGAAAGGGATTATCGCAAGAATATTGAGACCCCACAAGAACGTGAATGGTTTTCATCGTTTAAACTGGGTTGTAGATTTGTTTTTGTGTGTGTACAAACGTATGTCCTGTTTGTTTAATGGGAAAAGGTTTATTTTTATAGCATAACATCAATTACATCACACACAATTACCATCGTGTTTTCCAGCCCCCTCACTTTCACACCAACTCCCATCCCGACCCGTTTCCTTTTTTTATTTCGTCCGCAACCCAATATCCACAGGAAACTCCCCACAATATACCACCTTGGACCTCCATGGCAGAAACTCATCCACTCCTTCCACATCTGTGCCGCCCACTCACCCAAACTACCATATCCGCCTTCGTCTCTACCTCGCCACACTTCATCGTTATTCCACTCCCCTTCACCCTGCTACTCCCACCAGGCCATCCACGAGGTTGTAGGACAACGTTAGGGTTTGTTTAATAGGAAAATGAAAGTGGATTTGGAGGGCTGGCGACCCCCCCCCTCCCCCCTCAAAACCACTTCATTTCCTTGAAACGAAACCCTAAAGTTTCACTACAACCTCGAAAATGGCCGGTGAGGAGCAGTGAAGGGAGTGGAAGGAACGATGAAGGGTGGCGAGTAGAGGACGAAGGGCGGATATGGGGAGTTGGGGAGTGGCGGCAAAGGATTGGAAGGAGTGATGAGTGGCTGCCAGTGGAGAGGACAAAGGGTGGATTTGGGGAGTTTCTGGGTGAGGGGGTGGCGGCAAAGGGCGGGCGGGTGGAGGGGGTGTTGATGGTGGCTGGAAAACGTGGTTGTGTGGTGGTTGATTGTTATGCTATTCCTTTTCCAATTAAAACAAACAGCATAGTAAATCTAACACCTTTACATTCCATTCACTTTCTTTTCCTTTCTTTGACCGATTCCCTTTCCTTTCCCTTAGTTAAACCATTCGGCCCCTCAGTATTATGTTTCTGTCCTTTATTTGGAATATTAGTCCCAGTATTAGCGGGAGAAAATGAGCAAATAGCATTATCTTGCAAGCTATAAACGCAAAGGTGTTTGCTAGCTTTAGGCATCCAATAAACGATCTGAGTTACCCGATAAATCTGTTTATTGTTGTATTCTTTCTTAGACTAAGAGCATAGATATTCCTAATCAAGAAATCAACTTAGAGCATCCTAAACGTTTATAATAGAGTGTTGGTAAGATTTCTGTTGCTCACAATCAAATCAGTAACACAAATTCATTCCACTATACTTTATAAAGCCTTTTTCAATCTAATCACAACTAAGGTCAAAGGGTTACCCAGCTCCCTATCAACTGGAAAGATTTGAAACTGATGAAGACTGCTATGTACTTGCAGCTGTTAATGGTGTAAGCTGATGGATGAATTCATTACTGTTTGCAGGCGTTGATTTGAGATCATCAAAAGTCTGTGAACTTGGGCTGCTTAATTATAAGGCCAAACGAGTTTTTTATCCATCTGAGAGAAGGAAATTTCGCTGTCGTTATGATTACTACTGGGCTTCTATTTTTCAGGTTATGTTACTTCCTGAAGCCCTTCACTATCTATGGTTTCAACTTTCAAGAATTCGTAGTTTTGGAGCATCATTCTTGATTGTGGCTAACTGTATCCAAATTGTTGTTGAGGTTTTAGTGGTCTTGTTGCACCAATGATATCCTTCTTCCTTCAGGATAGTACTCCGTAGTAGTTTTGGGAAATTTAAGTGTATTCAAAATGGAGAGAGTATATGGTGCAGACCTCAAAGGTAGAAGTAGGTAAGAGAGTATTTGGTTGATAACTTTCAGAGTACAGAGTACTTCATTATAATTATTTGTCAGTTTTGTTTCTAGCTTTCGAACCTAATTTCCTTTCTGTTTTACTGCCTTGGTTAATGGCAATTTTATTCTCTATTGTGGAAGAAAAGCCAATGAAAGAGTGTTTTGTTCAATACAAAGTCAAAAGCAATGTTTGCCAAGTTGAAGGGACATTTTTGATATCCCTGTTCAACTGTAGAGTATTTTGACTATTAGTAAAACTGCGGCTTTACATCACATTTGCTTTAGGTTAAAAGTAAGATATGCATAGCAGCATAGGCAGTCTCTTGCTGATGTGGTGCACATGCTACTACATTAAAAGTACCTCTAACTATTGGGCGTTTCAGTATCAATGTGCTTAGGCAACAAAAGAGTTTGTGGATCTTGATGGAAGATCATTTGATTTACCTAAGTTGCCAATTTTTGAGATTCTCCTCTTTAGCTCTAGATAAATCATGCCCCATTGAACAGTATGATGATATAGCCATATAGGACACTTGGGAACAGCCTTGTTAACTTGAACTTGGAAGACAAATGCTTTTCTCAGTGGATGAGACAATATTTACCCAGTTGGTGCTCTGCTGTCTGCACTTTTGTCATTATTGTTGAAAGTTTGAGAATTGCTTTTATATGCCTCATTGGACAAGACAATTTCTACCCATTGATGTTCCAGTTCTTGTCCCTAACAAAATGGTGGGACGTAGCACGTAGTTTCGGTAAATTGATAGTTCACTTGAGTGATGATATCGAAGTAAAGTAAAGAAGATAAAAAAGAATATGGACTACTTGAGAAGATTAGAGAAAAAAAGAAGATAATTTTACTTTCGAGAGGTGGATGCTTTCTTAATCAAGCATTCAAACTCTATCTATAGAAAATTATAATCAACATATCTTCCCTCTCCTTTATGAGCTCTGTTTATAGAAAATCATGCTAAACTCACTGGATTCTTTAACAAGCTACTATTAACCAACTTAAGAAGCATCGCCTAAATTACTCTGCTCCCTTATGTTATTTCTTAGCAGTAGCTGTATGGCTTCCATGTTCTATCATAAAGATGTAAGAAGAGCTAAGCTGTAATTGTGGATTTCACTTCAATTGTTAATTCTTAATTTCAACTTTTCTTTATGCTATTATACAGGTACAGTATAGAGATCGCATCTCAGGCCAGACATTACTTGGTCTAGCAGAAGCTCCAAAGGAAGCTCTTCCCAATGAATGCCGACCAACTTTTTCTACGGCATGGTTGACGAAGAATATTCTGAAGGTAGTTGCTATTCGTCTCTAGTTTATGTCTGTGATAGACCTTAATGCTCATCAGAAAATGAGTCCTGGTTGGCTTCATTGGAATAGTCTTGTTTTCCATATTATTGTTGTCATGTTGATTGATGTATTGCTGCTACAGCCTACTAGTGTTTGTTGACATCTAGGGCTAGTCTCATCCTATCGTTGAACATTTTATTTGATTGATAGGTGAAAGTTGAAACAATAAGCTATAATCTTCCATTACATTGAATTGCATCGTGTACAACTAAGAAAGTTCTATTCCTTTGTGATGAATTAGGTGAATGAAACTTATGATTGCCGGTACACCTCTGGCCGATCAAAAGTTGAGATTTTAGAAGACAGTTACTTTGGTTGCCAAGCAAAGGATCCACCTTTGTATGAGATGATGATAAGATACTCCATTATGTGAGTGTATTCTTGATATCATTCTAATCTATATTTTAAATTCTTTTAGTAATTTCCATGTTCTTTCTAAGTGTTTACCCTGTAAAACTCATCAACGATTAGCATGGATGTGAACTACTTGATAAAAAGATGAAATATGTTCATGATTTCTTTGTCTTCAAATGTTATACTATATTATAGTTACTTGTTCAGAATGCAGTGGCACCAAAATATTTCTGATATTTAAAACTGGAATACCTTCCTGCTTCTCTATACGTGTGACTAGCATTGCTTGATAAACATGCCCATCAATCTGCAGTTGCATTTATGTCGGGCATTTGACAATGTGGGATTGCAGTTCATATTGTTTATGTAAAGGTGATTCCAGACTTGGCAAGTTGGCATTCAAATGTCATGAACTTATAATCTACCTGCTATTTCACCCGATTTCCTCAATGTTTCACTGACAATAACGTCACATGATTATCTGTGCATGGACTGGATATCATTATGTGCGACTCACTGACTCATCTGATATGGCTTTTGGTGTTGCAGATTCAAAGAATTGCTGCTATTCTGGTTATCTAGTCGGACAAATTCTAAGCATGTGAGATTGGAAGTTATACTTGGTGGTATTGGTGGTTTTCTCACTGGCTTAATGTCCATTATCTTGCTCACACTATGTGGTCGATTGATATGTTCATCTCCTAGAGCCGCTGCATCCATGATAACTTCTCTAATTCAACGAATAATTTTGTCTCGGGTGTTTTTTTTTGTGGCATACTTCTCGATTGTGGGCTGGTTAGCAATTCAATATGGTCAAATACTTGGCCTTACCGAACTCTTTGTTGGTTAATAACATTCAATAGCGGGCGTGTCTTCTATGCATTAGGTTGCACCATCAAATAATGGTGCAACCATGTATGTGTAAATTGTTCTTTTATTCTAGGTTCCACTGCAAGGGTTACTTGGTAGAATAATTATGGTTACATATTTGAACAATGATGGTTACTTACATTCTATACCTATTTGAACAACTTCTTACCTATGTGAATTACATTAGTTAATTTTTTGAACTGTATGAATTATTTATTTGAATACTAATTTATGGTTACTTCTTTAAAATATAGAGGTTAATATTATTAATTATGTATTTGAAATCGAGTTTTTTGACTTATATGTTACGGAGTACTTTTTAAAATATTGATGGTTAATAATTAAAAGTCGAATGGTTAATAGTTAAAAGCTTCTTATTTGATATCTCGCATTATTGCATTGAGTTAAAGAACAAATGTAGGGTGTGAAATTGAATCGATGGAATATATAAAAGAGTTATAGTTTCATAAATTTAGTGAAATTGGGTGATAAATACAACATTTAATATATAAAATTGGAACATTTCATTAACATTTGAATTTTGAATGAAAAATGCAATTTACGAAGATCTAATTAAGCAATTAATTTTCAATCAATATTTGTCTAATTTAAAGAAAATTCTTTTCGGTTAAAAATTTTCAGTTACAGTTCAGTTTCAGTTTCGGTCAAAATAGTTCAGTTTAAATCAGTTGTTAATCCAAATCAGTTTAGTTTCAGTTACAAATTTTCAATTACAGTTCAGTTTCAGTTACATGTTTTCAGATTTTTCCAGATCAGATAATTTTCAGTTCAGTTACAGTTCAATTTCAGATTTATATTTTCAGTTTTAACAGTTACAGTTTAGTTTCAATTCAGTTAAATTCAATTCAGTTTCAAATAAAAATTTCAGTTGAACAGTGATTTTTTTAACCAAACTGACAGTGCTAATTAAGTGTATGATTTCCAAGTATTGGCCAATATAATCTTATAACATCTTATGATAATTTGATAAGACCAACAATTGTTCTCCTCGTCTTAACTTATTTTCAGCAAAAATAAGTTCAGATCAGCAAAAATAAATTCAGATCAGCAAAAATCAGTTTTAATCCTTAATAAATTGTTAATGATTTCAGCAAAAATATGTTCAGTTCAGGCAAAAATAAGCTCAAATCTGAAAAAATAAGTTAAGATCGAGAACAGGGCCTTAGTCAGATAAATTCACTAAGTATTTAAATTGTAATTTATATATGTGCAGCAAGATAAGGCAGATAATTATAATTTTTTTTTTTTTTTTTTTTTTTTTTTTTTTTTTTTTTTTTTATGGGTTAAGGGGGTATGGAAACCCTAGGATAGGGCTTGAACTTGAATAGAGTGATATCTTGGTGTGGTAATTGAAGCCTAAACTTTAACAATGGCAAAGCCTTGACGTTGATCAGGAAGTCTGAAGGTCCAAACATGAACAATATCATCTTGATGAAGATTTCCAGTAGTAGCAAAATTGTGCCAAGTACCGTTGAAGATAAACCAATTATTAGTCCACTTGGTGAAGTTAAGATTTTTTACAGTGAGGAGGTCATTAGGCTGTATAACCTCAACTCTTACATTCCTACCTCCTACCAATTGTAGGAGATCAACAGCACAAGTGTTCTCCGGCATATTGAACCTGTTCTCCTGCTGTGCCAAATCCGTGGCAGTTATTCTCTTTCTAGTCACAAACTGCAACTCTGAACCACCGATTTCCTCGATCCTTTCCCTCACTCTCTCTGGAAGCTCCGCCTTTTGTGGCTGTATCCTAGTCTTCACGTAAGTTTTATGGCGTTTCTGAGGTCTTACATCACTCATATTTTGTTGTTCTTGTTCTTTTTCCCATGCTTTTTCTGCAACCAAGGCCAAGCAATCTAAAGGAGAAAGGCCATCGTACTTGCTAAGATCTCCCAAGTCTTTCTTACTCAATAGTTTCCTCATCGAATTTGAAAGAAAGTATATTACTATTTCATATAATGATATATATATATATATATATATATATATATATATATATATATATAAGTATAAGAGCGTTGATGTGGATAAAATATTGTTTTGTTGAAAATTGATGACGATAGAGAATTATATCTATGTTTATAATAATATGATATGCAATTTTTATAGTATAATATTTAGTAAGATCAATATTGTGTGTGATATCAAATTATGAGTTAAAAGATATAGTGTGTTATGTAAACTTTTTTTATATTTAATTTTTTTAATTTGATATGTTGAGTTTAATAGATAAACATCTGTTTATTTGACTGTATGAATTATATTTGACTGTATAAATTATATACATATATGCGAGACTTAGGTTTACTGATACATAAATCCAAAACTAAATTATCAGTCCGTAAATAAAAAACTTTGGTATATATTAATGAGATAAATGGACACAAATAAACGTAACTCAACATCGTTAATCAACAATTAAGCTAATATAACGAACACAATCCAATGCCTTTACAACAAATTAAAACTGCAACTAAAAAAACCTAAATGAATACATAATAACTAAATTTGCAATTGATCAAATCCCTTATATTAGTTCAATAATATGATGAACTTCATACGTACACAATGGAATGCCCTATGCCTGTACTCAAACCTTAACAATGGCGAAACCGTGACGTCCACCAGGAAGCCTAAAGGTCCAAACCCTGATAGGATCACCTTCATGAAGATTACCACACGACTTAACAAATTCGAACCAAGAAGGGTTAGAACCATTCAACATAAAAGAAGTACTTGTAGACCATTTAGTGAAGTTAAGTGTTCCGATTTCGAGTTCTTTAGTAGGCTTTATCACTTGAACACTTACATCAGTACCACCTATCAACTCTAACAGATTAACTGAACACCGTAATATAGGCATACTTAACCTCGTTTGTCCGTCTCTTAAATCACTTGATGTTAACCTCTTTTCGATCACAAATTTCAGTTCAGTTCCATTTAATTCCGCAATCTTGTTCTTCACGTCTTCCGGAATTACAACATCAGTATGATGATGGTGTAACTGTGGTTGCCTTCTTGCTGCCTTCTGTTTCGGCTGCATTGTCCTGTTTGATGGTCCTGGCTGGTAATCATCATCGTTTCGAGCTCGTTTCGTTTGCTGAATTACCAACCCTTTGTTTGTTTGACATGTGAATTCAGTTTTTTCAAGCATTGGTAACTCAATCTTTGGTTCTTGAAACAGAAAACCTCGAACTCGAACTCGAAACAATTCTTGAGCTTCGTCTGCCATTACAACCTTTGATTTCCCGCGTTTTTCTTTCTCCAATGCTTTCGCAGCAACTATGGCTAAACAATCCATAGCAGAGAGAGCTTTGTAGTTGCTTAAATCACCAAACTCTTCTTTACTCAAAAACCCCATTATAATTATCTTATCAAATTAATTAAAACTACTTTGATCAATAAGCAAGAAAAGAGGAAAACTATGATTAAGGAAGAATAGAATACAATTATGGATTAATATGTAGATGAAGAATGAAATTATTGGGTAATTATGGATTAAATTTTGTACAAGAAGAATGAAAGAATGAAAATATAAATGGTTTAAATAATTTCCATATTTTACAAATGAAGATTGTATAGATTTACCGTATCTCTAACTCTAACTCTAACGTTCTTTTATTTTTAATTTCCATATGCAAGCTGTATAATGTATAAGGTAGTTATTTTTTTTATTTTTTTTATTATTATTTTATTTTCTTAAATTTGGTGGGAAAAGATATAGTAACTCAAGATGGATGGATATAATAAAAATATAATTTTGATGCTATAAGATATTTTAGCTACATTCATCATCAAGTATAATTACTCCCTCCATTTTTGTTATTTGTTACCTTCTCTTTTCACATCTCTCAATAAACAATTTCAAAAATAAATATCTTGAGTTATGTATAAGAAAAAATTTTAAAAATTATATATTTGAGAAATATAGATTGAGACGAATCAAACAAGATTCCATATGACTATATTTTTCATTACACGTAAAACACCAAAGTGAATCAAAGTTACATTATGAATAGTACCGAAAACCTTAATATAGCAAGTCATTTGCAACAAAGGGAGTACTTCGTAACTCATGAGAATAAGCAATGCTTAATAAAATGGCCGGTGTTTTGAAACATTTTTTAGCAGAATTTTTTCTTTTTTGGAAAAAAAAATTAATAAATTCACGTTTTGTTCCTTGGAAATTTCATTTTTTATTTAACGGACTTTGATGTGTTGGGTATGATAAGAGCAACATATACTAATGTATAGAGATTTTCACTAGTAAAAAGTGTAGCCTATAATTGACCTACTTTATCACATTTACCTCGACACCATAGGGGTCGACACATAGGTTGCACAGAGTTAGGAACGAGATCAAAACGAATACGGTTAAAATGGCTACTTAAAAAGATATTGTTAGCGGGTACAATTAACTATAACATGAAGAATCAAAATCATCCCCAATACGGGGAATGGATCAAGTTCATGGACGAGTACCGATTAGAAGTACCCATGCAACGTAGGTCGACACTATAGGTTGATATCTAATGTGTCGCTTCTAGACAAGACAATATGTTACGCTTATGTCTCGCCTAATTTATAGGAGTGACTTCATAATGTACTTTAGTTTTTCTCTGTATACACGATTGTGTCTAATAATAGAAAAAAAGGCGATACGATAGGTCGATAGAATTTTGCATTGCCTATCATTATAGAAGCGACATAATAGTATACTAAAATTTTTTTACATGGCCTATTGTGTCTGACGATAAAAGAAAAGGTGACACAATAGCTTTATGTGTGACATTATTTAGTTAAGCGTCATAAAAGTTCCGATTTATTAGATTGTTTTAATTTTATACTTTTGGTAGCCTGGTAGCCATCATATCACATTTGCTTTGTGCACATACTCGTTCTTGGGTACTTGATGAGTAACTTCTTACACCAATACTCTTCGTTGTAGGCTTGTAGCTAACGCTCTACTCTTTGGTATATTCACACCACCGTTTTTACTTTTTACTTTTACTATTATTTTTATTTACTGGTATTATTTATTTTGGTTAGTATGCCTGCAAGCTGTAATACGATTATACGGGATACTTTAAAAAATATAAAAAATAATATGCTTAATTTACGGAAAGTTTTGTTAGAGCAAAAATAACACAATTCAACGTACTTGATTATCACTCCAAGTAATGTTAAATCATAGAAGTGGCTGTTCAAAGAAATTACTGATTTTAGGAAAGTTTTGTTAGGGCAAAAATAACAAAATTCAACTAGCTCAATTATCACTCAAACTAATATCATAATTCAAATTTTCCAAAAGAATACTAATGATACAAGATATATTTAGTACATATTAATAATTCCAACCTTTTGTTTTTGAATGGTATTAATAATTCCAACTAATCTGCACTTCTAAACTTCAAGATTGATGGCCACTTCATAGTAACTTCCTGAACATCTTCAAGCTTCATGCAAATGGACTAGCAAGAGCTACCACAGAGATTCATCGCGCCCAGACATCGAAGATCCAGTATTAGAATGTCATATACACTTGAGCATAAGAAGGTTAAAGGAGCATCGTCAGTTGCTAGATTATGAGGTCTACTGAGCTCCTTCATTTTTTTCTCTTACCCCCAACTGGATAACCAATTTAATAACTTCAATCATCATCAAAGTCATTCGTCATCGGAATCGGCAAACTTGATCTTAGTAGCTTTGGGAGCATCGGCAGTAATCTCTCTGAAATGAGCACCATAGAGGTTGGACTCCTGCAAGACAGAGGTCAAATAAACTCAAACAAAGGTAAGAACACTGGAAATGACAGAGCAAATCTTCCAAAAGTCAAATTTACATTAATAAAAAGCAAGAACAGAAGATAAGAGATGCTAACTGCTAACCTTTTTCTTGACGTGTGTACCAAATTTTACAAGATCAGGAGGTATATGCTGGTTAGCTTCTCGGAGAACATTCACCAGCTCCCCCGCAAGACCCTATAGAAGTATAGATTAGTATAAACTTCATCAATTTACGTTGGAAAAACAGTGACATGGTTGAAATAACAGCTAAGATGCAAGCCAACCTTGTTTTCTTTAGTAAAAAATGTGTGAGCAACACCTTTTTTACCAGCTCGTCCAGTTCTACCAATCCTGTGAACATAATCTTCAGTAGTGAGCGGGAAACTGTAGTTGATAACAACTTCAACATCCGGTATATCCAATCCTCGTGCAGCCACGTCAGTCGCA
The DNA here is from genome assembly GCA_016808085.1 of Suaeda aralocaspica. NCBI lineage: Eukaryota > Viridiplantae > Streptophyta > Magnoliopsida > Caryophyllales > Amaranthaceae > Suaeda > Suaeda aralocaspica. The sequence goes on along the minus strand of PYUH01000107.1, from coordinate 2,851,801 downwards.
ATCTGTAAAAGCATTTGAATGAAATAGCTAGTCATATAGTATAAGCTTCATGAGATTTGAATTCAGTGACCTAAAGAAAATTTGATTGTAAGGAAACTACATGGTTGTTTTTCCTGCAATTTTTTTTCCTAAGGAGGTAGGAGAAAACCAGAACAGATTGCAGACTCCAGTCTTCAGCTATGTTACTCAGACTCTTCATTTCACATGAAGTACCCGTGTCGGACACTCGATCCTTGGACATTAGTATGAAACTTGGAAACTTTATTTTGAACCAAGATCGTCCATATTTTTCTAAAATTGTCATGCCCGACACTTCTAGCAGTCCAAATAACATAGGTCTTCAGTTATCAAATTATAGAATCAAAAAAGATCAAAAGGTCAAGGGACTGATGTATCATTACTAGTAGAGCTGTAACTAATTCATAGTTACAGCTCTACTCTTTTGACTTTTAAATAACTTCTCCGGTAATAGTTTTTGAGAGAAATATATCACAACAAGAAGGCATTGAGGCTTGAAAAATTACATGATTTTAAATGTTAAAGTTGCCATCCAAGGGATCTTAAGATAAGCGCTCTCTCCTAGGAGTCCTAGCTGAGAGCTGAAAAGAATTACAGGATGCAAAAATAAAACCCTCTTTGACAGAATGAAAAGAATTCCAGATGCAGAAGAATAAATCTAAAAGTTGCTCAAATAAAAAGCTAATGAGAAGAAAAAAAATATAAATCAAATAGCTAATTTAAACCAGCCCCTTCCAAACACACCATTCCACAATTAAATTATACTGACAGGTTTAGAAATAGTTGCTAATTACACTTTGACAAATAAAAACATACCAATAGCGGACATGCTGCACTCTTGAACAAGGATAGTGATTTTGTTCGCGTCGATTGTGGTTTACCACCATGTATAGCAACTACTTTCCAGCCCCTAAAACACTCATGGTGGAAACAAACTTCAGGCATCTCTAGGAACAGAACGAAACCAATAATAGAAGGAAAGAATGCGCTAAAAGATCACCTTCCTTGTAGCATCCTCTCTACTCGATCTCCTTCCTTCTGATACAAGACAAAGACTAAAACTCTATTTCTGCGCAAAATAAATACGATAATTTCAAAAAGGCACGCCATAAGCTACACATCAAACATCTCACACAGAAAGTGTGAGGGAATCTATCTATCACATGGTCACACTACAGTATATAAGCAAAAAGAAGATAGCCAAGTCAACTGGCACCTGACTAAATGATTCATAAGACAAACACTAAAAGCTGTCCAGCACACGGCATCTTCAAATTCGACCCCAACTTGCAATCTTTAGTATACTGGAATACTATATTAAAGGTCTCCAAAGTTGTACCCAGCAATAAACATGTAAGATCATTCATAATCTACGGAAGAATCTGAACAGCAATGATTCAATCTTGGACCAAACCCATAGTCTAACAACATGCTTTTAGGTGACTCCTTTAAACTGATAGCAGCGGGGGGGAGGGTAGTTTAGGACTTTAGGGAATAAATAAAGTGGCTTGAGGAAGTAGCCAAGGAGTTGGAGCATGACTGTGCATAAATAGAGCTCATATGGGTGAGAAAAGGTAGTTGGACATTGAGGCAGTGTTTAGTTTTTCTTGGGAGATTATCAAGCCACTCAAAAGCTTGATTGGGAGGGCATCCACCTCTTGAATGAAAAAATCAGCTTGCTTCTGTTCTGCAAGTTCAGTTTATCTCTATTTTAATCATCATTTCCTTCTCTTAATCTATGCCTTTTCTTCCTTTCTTCAAGATGTAAGCTTTGTCGATTGTAGATTCACAGCAGTGACTTTCAAATCAAGAATACCCAATAGCATTCACTTCCTGACATCTTTCTCTTGTTCTGACAGATAGACATATGACTTAGACGCTAAAAGTATCCTTCTTTGATTAGGGACAAGAATTTTTTAAGCTTACTTATGGTGTTAAATATATATATAAACACCTTGCTTTTTTACTATTGTAAAAAAAAAAAGGTTGCAGGTATTTGACACTACCACATCATGGTAGCCTCAGAGTCTAGTTACAGTCACTACACACTACACAAGGGTTAAGCTACAGAAGTGTGAATCCCTAACCAATTATTAAATCTATTTCATGTTCTGCTGCATTATGTCATGTCCTCTCAGCTTAAGAAAATTATCACTAGAACAGAAACTGTTAAATCCTAACAAGAAAAAAATACCTCTGAGACTTGTGATACTTGTCCAGTAGAGCTAAAAGGCGTTTATCACGTGTATGCTCCTCCAAGACCTAAGATAGCAAGCCATGTCAAGTGCTGACTGCTAAAAAAACCCCACAATAATAACTCTAAGAAAACAACAAGCCAAACCTCTACTATCTGCATGACATCATGATTGGCAGACAAATCTTCTGAACCGACCACGACCTGAAAAGAGCAACAAAAAATTTTAAAATGAAAAATAAATCATCAAAAACAAGTGCCAAGTGCACAACATCGGTATGTTCTTGCCTTAATAGGGTTTGGATCCATAAACTCTTGAGCCAACTGATGAACCTCAGTAGGCCATGTGGCACTGAACATCACCATTTGCCGAGCTGATTATAATTCAAAAATACAAAATTAGAACAATATAATCTTAAATTTTGTAAAGCAGCTATGAACATATGAAAAATCCTAAAGTTCACTTTTCACAGATAATATGAATTTCCAGGAACATAGATAAACCAAAAAGAAAAAATGGAGTGATAATGAAAGTCCTACTAATTAAAGTTTTGTGCATTCATGTGGTAACAGGTTGGTTTTAAAATTTCCTTTTTGGAGGGAAAAAGGGTCAAATTTTAAGCTAGATTTAAGATCTATCATATTGTGGAAGAAAAGAGGTAGAAAGCCATTTCAAAATAAAAACAAATATCTAAGCATAAAATGTGTTGAGTTACTCTCAAACCCAAGGGTTAAATTTAATCCAAAAATAAGAAGTCAAAAGAAAAAAACTCAAATAGAAGATAAATTACTCCCTAAAATATAGTTTGGTAGGATAACTAAAAATTACTCGGGGCTTACACATTAAGTTCTGAACTCATTCACATGAACTGGTATAAGTTATTTAATGCTTCTTCTTCTCTTTAGATTTATATTCTCACTCCCTCCTTTGTAAGATTCTAGAAAAACTATATGGCCTTGTCAACTAAACAAAGTACAAACATAAACTGTAGGAAAGATAAAACCAGACGACGCAATAACATACCTTTTGATGTCTGGCTCAATATAGACCGGACATCTTGCTCAAATCCCATGTCAAGCATACGATCTGCTTCATCCAAAACCTGTAGAGATGACAAAAATCAACCAGGAAGGCAATTAATTAAGCTTTTTAAGAGATATATTGGTTTACCACACCCGCCACTGTGAAACTTCATCAAAAAAGCAAACAGCATACATGTATCATACAAACACGTACAACACTTCATAGATTAACGATAAAGCTGAACAAAAGGAGAAAATAATACAAACTAATGAGACATAGAAAACCAGAATTGTCTTCATTAACTAAGTGGGCATTATTCCAAGCAAGGATACATAGCACTAAACCATAAAAACCATGATAATTTACCTTGGTGACTTCTGGTGTCATACTGCTTATTACCAAAAAAAATTGTGAGAAACCACTATACCAAAAAAACTCTTGTGCCAAACGACATTGCATAACCGTTTTATTGCAAGAAGTTACAACGCACAGAAGTCTATGTGCTGCCCCTTTTTGTAGACGTATAGCATGTCAAGCACGTAACTTTTTTTCCAAATCAATTCTTATTTCCAACCATTCCCAGCATATTTGTGAATTTATTTGTTTGCCTGATTAGTGATATACTGATATCCCAAAGACAGAATTGGAAACGAATAGAATAGTGGAAAAAAGATGTCAGATGCTTGCCATGTGAGGATCATCAATAGAAAACTGGTCAACCCACCAAATTTCGGAGAGCCGTAACTCTTCATAACAAAATATATCATATTAGTCATAGCCTCATAGGCAGACTAACTATTTACTACGCATATTGCTTCGCTGCAGCAAATGATTAATCTTCGTCTCGGGCTTTAATATTGCAAAGAAATGTTAAGCAGTTACGCTTAGTTGGCTGATGATCACATTTATTTCTCACCTTAAAACCCCGCATCCCCCTTTCCCCTTCACCCAAATCACTTAGCCAAGCATGATTATTACAAAAGATAGGATGGAGAACTGAAAATGGTAACTAATAAATGACTTAGCCATCCCAAATTTCACAATGATATCAGAGAGGAGGGGGGTGTTCCAGTTGCTGTGAAATTATTTGGTATCAATCAATTCAAGCTTACAAGCTTACCACAAAAGTTGCTTCATTGAGGCGACATGCACCCATTTCAATCAAATCCTTCAAACGTCCAGGAGTCCCAATAACAATGTCCTGAAGCCACAAGAGATTGACTCAGTGGAAATGCATAAATATACAAAATCAAGAGCTGAGAAACTACACTGAGAACAAAAGAAACATTGAAAGAATAATTTAAAAAGTCTTATCCAATCTTTCAATGGTAAGCAAAAACAACAACATGAGAGACAGTACCAAGGGTACCAGGCAAGTACTGAAATTCTTGCACCAAAACTGAAAGAATAAAAATATTTGATCTAGTGTAAGTGCCCCATAGTACTTAATCCAAAAAGAGGTGAATCCTACATAACTTCCTGCCCTTGTAAATCTGGTGTTTGTGTGAGCTCGCAATCCATTTCAATACTTTTCTAAACTACAACTTTATTCCAGACACAACTCACACAACTTATATTTGTTTATAAAATGCTATTAGCAAGCAAAAGAAATAAACAATTAAAAATAGTGTACTTGAGTCAAATTCAAACATCAAACAACGAACTGTTCAAGGCAGCTCAAGCAAGCTACAGTCAGCTTTGCGGCACAAATTCAAGGTAGATATTCACAAATACAAGGAGCCTGGTGAGTATTCAGTTCTGCTCAAAACACATAAACAGCCTAGACACAAGGCAGGTTTCAACCATGAGGCATGTGCATGAGGAGTCTCAATTCCAATGAGGACAACTCTGCCAAAGTCATGAAGTGCAAAAAAAAAATGACACCACCCTTCCTATAGGATCTTAGAATTTTAGAGGCAAACATACTCAGGACCCTTTCCATAAACATACTACTCAAGACCCTTTCCGTAAACAATGAACTCCAAACTGAACTTAAGGAATTTTTTTTCCGAGTAATTGGAGAATAAAAATCTGCCGGAGAATGAGGTTCTTGACCGCAAGGGATGGAGAAGGAAAAGTTACGTGGATGACAACACGGAATGATTACTTTTGGAGAATTCATGTAGCCGACCCCAATTCTGGGATTAAGGCTCTCATTGATTCATTGATATAATTGGAGAATAAAACCAGTCAAAACAAGCAGATAAAATGAGTACATGAGAACAGAAGACCACAATTTTAAACTACATATCAACAGGAAAAATGGAGTTAAGAGAACACAGGCAATGAGTAACAAACTTACAACACCAGACTTCAGAGCACCTAATTGAGGTCCTTTCGAGGTTCCTCCATAGAAGCAAGCAGATTTAACGCCACACGATTTCCCAGCATCACAAAGGACATCTGCAATCTACCAACAATCAAACAAAAAACAAATGATTAGACAAACCCCTAATGACATGATTCCTTCACCAACGATAAACTACAATCAACCACATGGAGAAAAAAAAAACACGTACTTGTTGCGCGAGCTCCCTTGTAGGTGACAACATAAGGCAAAGTGGGTTCACCCTTCTAGACTTCTCAGCTTTCTTTTTCGCCAAAACATGCATCATTGCTGGAATCCCAAATGCCAAAGTCTTACCTGATCATATAGCATCCAAGATTTCAATACATCACAAACTAACAAACTTAAGCAAAATTCAATGAGCTTCTCTCATACCTACTAATAAAGGTAACAATCACGTTAAATTACTACATTTCATAACAATATGACTTAAAAAACTAACAAAAACATTGATGATAGAATGTCAAGGATCGGTTAAACACATGGTCATGAAGAATCATGAAAGTCATCAGCATACTTACTAAAATAAGCTAACAAGACATTACATTATAATGCAACTTATAAAATATAAAAAAAACTACAACTAACAAATAGTCCAAACATAATTTCAGGTCGGCTACACATGACTCGTCACCAAGAATCACAAAAGTCGTCCATATTCTAACTAAATTAAGGTATCAAACACTTTAAACTATCACATTTCATACTAAAGCAACTAATCAAATACCACTACCACATCAACTAAACATGAATACAGCACAAAAATCATTTGCATAAATCCTCTGGCCACATAATCTCAATATAATTTGGGGTCAGCAAGACACAAATTCGATACAAAAGTCATCCGCAGAAATCCTCTCCCACTCCGACCACGAAAAAAAAAAAAAAAACAATACCTGACCCAGTTTGTGCAATCCCAATCAAATCACGCCCATCCAAAAGAAACGGCCAAGCATGAGCTTGAATCGGCGACGGCTTATCAAACCCTTTACAACACTCAAGCACATTGTCAGGCAAATTAGACTCACTAAACAAACTCAAAGGCTTATACTTTGAATCACCCGAATTCTTCCCTGAAACCACTACCCCATATTCATAACTCTTCTTCTCTTCTTCATCATCACCATCTTCCTTCTTCTTCTTCTCCTTCTCTTCATTCAATTGGGTATCCGTATTCAATTCACCATCATTATCCAATTTCTTCTTCTTCTTCTTTTTCTCACTTATATGCTCCGAATTCAATTGGGTATCCGTATTTCCCTCTTCTTTACCATTTTCACCCCTATTCTTCTTCTTTTTCTTCTTTTTAGAGGATATATTTTCTGGGTTTTCTGCCATTTCGTTGGCAATTTGATCTTGTTTTAGGTCGTGTTCTTCTTCTTCTACTTCGAGCTTTCTCTTGTGCTTGTGCTTTTTGATTTCGTCGCCATTAGAGGGTTGATTGTCCTTGAATTTGCGACCCATGATTGAATTGAATAATGGGTTATGCGATTGAAAAAGGGAAAAGTGAAGAAGATGGTTTTAGGGTTTAAGAAGAAGGGGGGTTTGGGTTTTGGGGGGCGACTATGCTTTGAATGTTTCGTCCAAAGCAAATTTCTGTTAGGTTTTCGGCGGTTACTTTTATTGCTGCCTAAGTAAGCATGCGTTTATGTTTATGTTTAAGGTGCTAAGTGCTAACATAGGAAATGCTAATTTATTTCCAACATTAATTACACTGATGTACTCCATATAATTTAAAGAGTTGAGTAGGATGGTTAAAATTCAGCTGGCTTGCTCGAATAAGCTCCAAATTTGATAAATGAAATTATAGTTATAATAATTTACCATAGAGAGCACGATTAACATTAACAATTATATTCAATTAATTTTTCTTTAAAACCAACAATTACGTTGACATTGAATGGAAATAAAATGATCAATTACAAAAAGAATAAAATTGGTAAAGAAAAGAAAATAAAATATAATAATTATAATTTTAGAGTTACCGAAACTTTAAATAAGCTGCTCGTGAACAACTCAACTAGTGCTCGAAACGTAACGAGCACGAGTCAAGCAACCTTGATCAACTCACTTGATAAGCACCCCTGCTGATGAATATTGAATGTCGATGAACATTTAAGGTCAACCTCAATTCCTCACTACACTTTCCAAGTGAGTTACATAAAGTCAAAAATATTCAATCTTATTATGTTTGGAACATTCAATGGTGAATAATTTGTACATTGTCAAATTTACAAAGAAAAACTTAGAAATTACCTTATTAATTATTAAGGTGTGAGAAATGAAGATGAAACAAACAATCTAAAAATTCCGCCACCTATTAAATCTTGACGACAGTTGCAACAATTTATTAGCTCAAGCTTAGTATTTTTATTTAATTACTTTTTTTAGATGAAAAAATCAAGCTTATTAATAGTGAGTATTTGAGATAGTGAAAAGAATAAAGAGAACAAGTTGTTAAATGTTAAGTGTCTAGGGTATAAAAACATAAGAGGGAAAATGGGAAGAAGCGAGTTTAGCGAGTCCATACAGGTCGAGACGAGTTTAGATTTAGCCGGTTAAAACTGGTTACGGGTCATAAAAATTGTGCCAAACCCACATCTTATGGTCAGGTTGCAAAGATTTTTCGGGTCAGGTCAGGTCGCACATTTTGACAGGTCTACTCTTGCTGCAAAACTTTTTTTTTTTTTT
>PYUH01000107.1:2830872-2841904 GCA_016808085.1 Suaeda aralocaspica | reverse complement strand
GAAAAGATAAAGAGAACAAGTTGTTAAATGTTAAGTGTCTAGGGTATAAAAACATAAGAGGGAAAAGGGAAGAACGGAGTTTAGCGAGTCCATACAGGTCGAGACGAGTTTAGATTTAGCCGGTTAAAACTGGTTACGGGTCATAAAAATTGTGCCAAACCCACATCTTATGGTCAGGTTGCAAAGATTTTTCGGGTCAGCGAGGGTCGACATTTGACAGGTCTACTCTTGCTGCCAAAACTTTTTTTTTTTTTGAAACACTGCTACTGCAAACCTTATCCAAGGAGATAATGAATTTTGGTCTTTTTCTTCAATTTTGACCTTAAATTTGAAGCTTAAGACCAACAAAATTTCCCTAGTGCAAAATATGTCACTCTTGTCCCGTATGCTAGTAATTAGTTAATTACTAATAAGCAACTTCAATTGTAAAATAACCCTTATGATTGTTGTGCTACCCTATATCAGTGAATTGATGCTGTCAAGCAGGCCGCATAGAGCAAATACATAGAAGTGAAAATTTCTCAATTTCAAATGCAGCATTTCCGAAATATTTGCTGCACACCCAAACATCATGGATTTCTAAAATTAAAAATAAATGATCAGCTAGAATCCAATATGACGGGACATACAAGACGAAACTCTACAGAAATCACACTATAAAATCTTCAAGCACTGAATTTAAGAAATGAAAAGGGTGTATGGACTGCTCTCAAAAGTTTTACATGGTATGCACAAGCTAAAACTAATGTTTGTCTATCAAAATAGCACGCCAGGCCCAAGTAAAAAATATTAACTCTCTTTGCAGGATTGGGAGGAAACGGGAGGTTATAATACAGACCAAATAAGCTCTTGTACACCGGAAGAATTTTACTTGGGCCCCCGGAAAAAGGTGTAAACTTTCTGCAAAATAGCAAATGAAAATTTTTTAGGAAAATACTCATGCACGATAACAACCTAGTCATAAAAGTGTCAACAGGCAAAAAATATGATAAAAAGCTTGAACATTGACGAGATCTGTAGTGTTTGACACATTGGCAGCCAAACAGGGAATCTAATACGGAGTAAAAGGGCTTGCATTGCATGAGGTCAACTACTAGATAATCACTACTATTTATCACAGATTTTATGAGTTTACAAATAGTTGACAGATCCAGAATTCCAAAAGCCTCAATGACATTTAATACCCCATGTCATTCTATATCATAATCCCAACGCCTCTAACAAGGCTCTCAGCCATGGTGAGTTAAAGACTGACAAGGTATGCACCACTCCAGTACAAATTGAAAAACTCCTCAACATTCATTGCTAACTAATTGAAGCCAATCAAAATGATAACATTAATAAATAGCATTTACAAACATTCTATGTATTAAATGGTTTATAAAGCATACAATCAGGCAATTTACATTTTTACAGCAATACAGAGACAGAGAAGAAAAGAAAGCAAGACAAGGGAAGGATGCAAAGTAGTGGGCATCCATTCTAACTAACTAAATCTCTTCAATACCGCTAAGATGTGGTTTATTAAAGAGGGAATGAAAATAAATCTCTCAAATTCCCTTCCCTTCCCTCTCCTCGTTCCACATCCAAATAAGTGAAAAAAGATCTATATACCACAACCCTCCATCACCTCGATAAACCCATAATTCCTTGTCCAAAAAAGCTACAAGTCTGTTTTATTTGCACAGGAGTGACATTATAAAACTTGACCCTCCACCTTTCACTTTAACTATACCCAGATTGACAATTACCTAACTCACTTATAGAGGTTCTCCCTCCATTCATATTTGATTGTACGAGGAAGCTACTTCTTTCTTTTTTGGTTTGATGAAGTTTGTAAAAAACAAAATTGGTGGGATAAACAGTGGTGAATGTAAGAATTAAGGGGCTGTTTGGATGGAATTAATCATCAAGAGGAATGGAAATCAACCACTTTCATTCCCATTCATGTTGTTTATTAGGTGTAAATTCCCATTTCCCCCTCCACACCCCCTAACTCCTCCATATCCATTCCCCCCCCCACACCCTCCACTTTTCCATTCCCTTTCTCCATCCTCCACTACACCATTCCTACATCACACCACACTACTCCCACCACTCCTACCACCGCCAGCGGTCCACTCCCCTTCGCCGCCCTCCCATCCCCTCAAATCTAACCCTAAAAACCATGAAAACACCCAAAATCCAACAACCACCCCCTCGCTGGCCTTCCCCCACCCCTCACCTGAAATCCCTCCCCCCAAAACTTCTTTAAAACCACCCTCAAAACACTTAAGGGTAGTTTTAAAGGAGTTTTGGGGGAGGGATTTCCGGTAAGGGGTGGGAGAAGGTTGGCGAGGGGATGGGTGAGGTGTTTGTTGGTTTTTGGGTAGTTTTGTGGTTTATAGGGCTAGGTTTGGGGGGTGTGAGGACAACAAAGGGGTGGGGGGCCGCCTCTGATGGCTGGCAGTTGGTGGGGTAGGTAAGACGAGCCGGTGGCGAGGCATGCTTGGGGGTGGTTGGGAGGTCGTTGGGATTTCATGGTGGTTTGAAAGGTGATTGTATGGTGGCCTGATTCTGTTTCTTAACCAAAAAAAAAACATGGCAGATCTAAGGTTTTTCCATTCCATTCTCCTTATTTCCCTTTCTTGAGCTCATTCCGATTCCCTTAGTCGAACAAAACGGCCCCTATGTGGTAACCCTTTACAGTCAATTTTATTACGATACAGCCTTTTGGGAGCATCCTACAAGGCAATGGAGCACACAAAAGCAGTGGAGGGAGTATATAGTCTATGTACTACGTATTGCTAATATGAAGAAAACACAGTATTGTACAATTACAATTCACTACACCCTGCCCACATGTGGTTTATGCACCTAAAACAAATCCACATTGTCAGATCCACAATTCAGTAACATGATAGAAAAAGGACAAACAAACACGAAGTATGCTGATAATTCTCACCTGTAGAACCCACAAACTCAAGAGGGTTTCCAAGCAAAAGAAGGCAAACCCAACCAAGTAAAAAATCTGTATACACCAAAAACGATTCAATTTAGGTCAAGAATCCAAATTACAAAGACAAGAAATGTAACAAACATCTGTGGCTTCACACAAATCCAAGTAGGAAATAACAAACTGTATACACGCATAGAACACACATCAAAGTTGCAAACTTAAGGCGCTAGTTTAGGGAGAAAAAAGCGATAAAAATTGGAGCTACAATTTCAGAGTTGCCAGAAAGACTAGATTTGCTTGAAGTCAAGAACAAAGGACTGATATTTGAAAGACTAGAGCCTTTGACACTAAATTTGATAATTCATACATAATCGCATGGCAGAACTGAACTATACCAAGTTCCCACTATGGCTCAAATTCACTGAGGGGAAATACACAAAAAGTCCAAAGCACATTTTTATGATGATGTTTGTACTATGTTAATTGAAGACTCTTAACAACAGTTAAAAATTAAATTTTAACAATTAAAAGAGTGACTAAAATTGGAGCTACAACCTCGAAAGACAGGATTACAAAGAAGTCAAGAACAAAGGACTGATTTTTGAAAGATTATAGTCTTGGACACTATATTTGATAACTCATACATAATCGCATCACAGAACTGAAATATACAAAATACCCATTTTGGGTCAAATATACTGAGGGAATATACACGAAAAGCCCAAGGCATATTTTCATGATGATGTAATATACTATGTTAATTGACGACTTTATCAACAGTGAAAAATTAAAAATCATATAGTGAAAGGAGTAAATGAAGAAAGTCACAGAAGAGATGTATATATCTAAACAAACTTACCCCAACCAGAACACTATGAGGAAATACATCAATTGCAGCAAGGATACCCCTGAAAAATTAAAAATAAAGATGAAGATAAAAAAAAGGGAAAGATAAAAAATAATACAAGCCACAATAATGGGAAATTAACCACACCATTCATCACCAAAGATATTCACTCCTTTCAAAAACATTCATAGAAAAAAAAATCATGTTGGAGTTAAGACACAAGGATTATCCTCACATGGAAAGAAGTGATGCACGAAAACCGAAAATTGTACAAGACTGTATTTTTTTTTGCAATATAATGTTGCACAGCAAATCAAATGAAGATGGTAAAATCACTTCTATAATACCATCTTTTACTTTTAGCACCATCAAAAGACCACCCCATATATACCAAGGCCTCCTCAAAGTAATGTGTTAACACTATCACAAGATTCACAAAAGTCATCATGGCCATTATATAATTGCAACAATATTCGCTTCCTATCCTAAGTCAACTATTCAACCAGTCGGGCCTTTATGGGTTTGTCTGTGCCAAATCATAATAACACTCACAGCATATATAATAGCTGATTATATCTCAAAAAGGTTTAATCAAAGAGACAAACTTACGTGAAGGACTGCCCATGAAAAACAATTGGGGGAGCGATTGCAGCAAAGATACAAAAAAGCATATGGAGCTGCATCAAAAATGACAGCATTATATTAGGAAATCTACTACAAAAACAACATGATAAAACAATTCATATTGAAGGAAAACTCACCATGTAGAACAAGAAAAACCCGCCAAACTTGAAAGCACTATCCGTCCTGGGAGGGAAAAGGAGAAAATAACATCAATGTTGCATAGCATTTTTAGCTTCCACATCTATGGTAACAAGTAAAAAGCCAAAAGGTAACAATAAACGGTAACAAACAAGCCCCAAGTTTTTAGAGTATTGGTTCTTTCATTTGATAGTTATCTAACTCAATAGATAGTACTTTGAAAGTTTATAAAAAGAGAGAAATGACCAAATGCATTTAAATATAGCCCATCCGTTTTTGCAAATGAAACACTTTCCATTAAAGGAAGATTCGAAGTAGTTGCAACATTTTTCTTTCCTTCTTTGGTGAACTTTGTAGTGTAAATTCACATATTTACCCATACAAAAAACTTAATCTATAAACTTATCTTACTAATAATCCTAATTGGAACGTATTGACCCCAATTCGTTCTAACTCCCAGCTTCATTCAAGCCCAAACACACTAAAGCTGACCACTGTCAACCCCACAATATTTTCAACCATATTCACCAACACCAGTCCATTCTCAACCAACAAAATCAATCACCATACATCCTCACCAAGTCCTCCAACAACCCGCGTAACCAAAACCTAACACCCTAAACATCCATCACTAGCCTACAAAAAACACCACCACCATACCTCCCATCTTCAACCCCAAACCACCAACAAACAGTGAGCCCCACCATATTCGCACCACATCAAAATTACAACTCATTAGCAACCACAACATGCATATTACAATTCCATTGTATACTCCAGCAAACTTTTATCACCAAAGCATGAACTAGCTTGAGACCTAAGATTTTGGGGACATTATCACTGCAATCAGCAGTAATTAAATAAGGAATTAATGCTTTGTTAACGGCTCAACATTAGCTAGGGCTTAAATTGCATTTCTAGTCAACATTGAATGAGATCAAGATGAAAAGAGATAAACTATAAACTAGAACTATAAAAATTAAAGATGTGGTTGGCACATGGAGGAGAGAAAAAGATTGAAATGAAGGACAGAAAATCCTGAACGCTGCTTAAAGTGAGGTAGGAAGTTCAAAGTGCAGACCAACGTGAAGAGGGAATGGATGATTGGAGTAGTCCTGGTTGTTGTCGCAGTAGCCTCCCTGCTTTTTCTAATAATTGATTAGAGGCATCAACAATGCTGTCATCTAACTTACTAATCCAGACTGCATAAATCCCAGTGCCATAACTATATGTTGCATTTAAAAAGAAACGGGTACAGTATACTGGCTCAACACCAAGTACCCGAACTATGACCACGTCCAATATTGGAAATTCCTAATTGGGCATTTGGGCATCAGCTAACGATTAGGATACCCTGTTTCTTGGATTGACTAGCAAATCAAAACTTACAGGGCATCGAATAGCCATACATTTATATCCGATAGTCAACAAATGAAAAGACTAAAAATTTCAAAACAACAAAATCATCTCGTGTTCCTTGGAAATATTTCACACACAACAATACACATACAAAGAGAGAGAGAGAGAGAGAGAGGAATGGAAATTGAGCAGATCCAGGCATAATTAATTACCTCATTGCATTGTAAAGTGGCCGATACCATATTAAATACGATAGCGGAATACCTAATAAGGCATATATTATAGCAAGGAAAAAAATTTTGACACCTGAAAAACAAAGTGTCATCAGATTTCCATATGAAACAAACAAAAGCTAAAATACAGTCAAAGCAGGAGATAAGACAAGGATTCAGTCCATACCTCCTCCCCTAATCCAACAGACAGTTATTGCAATGATATTGAATAGCAGACAAAAAATTAGACCTGTAAAGAAAAGAATACTTTCAGCTGTTCAGCAATTAAACCAAGATAGTGTACGACTGTATACTGACTATATGAACAAAATACAGCCATAAAGCTAACAAAAAACAAAAGAAGGAAAAATATATGCTTCTATTTTGTTTAGTAAGAGAAAAGATATAATGCAACAAAAATACTAGAGAATATTATATTTCTGTCCGTCTTCACCTCTTTTTATAAATGCAAACTTGTAAAGAACAAATAAAACAAAATTTTGAGCAAATCAAAACAAATAAAAGTGTCAAGCTACAAATAAAACAAAATTTTGAGCAAACCACACTATATATGAAGTTAATGCAAGGCATCTATTATAAAACATATAAAACAAAATTTTGAGCAAATCAAGCTACATTAATATCCAACTTAAAGCCCATCAGTTACTTAAAAAGTGTCATCATCCCCAACACATAACAAAACAAAACAAAAAGAAAAAAGAAAGAAAGAAAGCTTGCTCCTATCTTTGTCAAGCTTTTCAAGAGAAAACAAAAATCATATGCTCTTCTCATTGTCTGAGTAGAACTCCAGACTTATTACTTGGGTCTTCAGTTCTTCACACTGCAAATATACCTAAGGTCTTTCCAAATTCTATTAGCCTTTTCCTAGAGTATAATATCCAAAAGCTGAAAGAACAAATATTCGAAAACCTTATACATCACATTGTCAGAGTCAATTTCAATTGTCCGTATTAAAGTCATCATGATTGTGTACGGTTACAAATCATATTCCCATGCAGGGCCATTTTTACACTCATAGATTTCAATGCTCCACACAGTTTTAACTTTATTTTACATGAGGACATTCATAGATTTAATATTCCAATGTTCCACCAAGTTTAACTTTATTTTATACTACTCCTGTATCATATTAGTTGCAACGATTTGACATTTTTTCTTTCTACTTCATATCAAATCGTTGCAACTAATATGATATGGAGGTAGTAGATGAGATTAACATCTACCCTCCAAGTAGCTAACTATTCAAATCTCTCAATGATTAGGGCTTCAAAGTACAATTTAAACGCACCAACCCGCAAAGCAAACCATAACCTTGCGATCCAATTTTAATTTTTGTCAACCTCGATATTTGAGGACCGGTTTGGTTTTCTAATAATTTAAGCAAAAATGAATCACAAACCCCTTTTTGACCGCAAACTCGCAAAGCATACATTAGATACTATCTCCATTGCAAATAATTTGCAACGGAGGTAGTATATTTCCTTTAATATTGTTCAAAATAAAAAAAGATTTACAAACCTGTTCATCTATTTTTAACTTGCACTTATCAATTAGTTAATAGATTCATTTTTTCCTACTTGGACAATATCTAAAGTTATTTTTTAAAATAAAACAGGTAAACACCAAACCATACCAGTGCGGTTTGGTTGGTTTTGGGTCAGGAAAAATCCCAAACCACAATTTTGCATCAAACTATACTATGAACATACCTATCAATAATAACTTGTCTATTTACTGAGCATTTTATATGTACAAATGTATAATATTCAATTATTAATTTCTAGTTACCACTTACAAGAAAAAATTGGGCAATGCAATATTGATAGTTTAGTAAATTACACTATAGAATAATAGACTAATAATGGTTAAAATTGCGACTTAAAAGTTCATTATCTATATGAAATAGCTTTTAAGTTACTAACTTAAAATAATTTGATGACTAGGGGTGCTCTATGACCTCTATCAACATTGCAGCAAAAGGAACAGGCTATTTTTGACAGTACCTCATATTTTACAGACTTGAATTCGATTTTATGTACCACAACTTGAATTCAATCTTGTTGTGTTAGTCTTTGATTCAAGTATGAGTACTGTGCTTTTAATTATAATGCACACCTAGTTAAAACAAAGGAGAACAATTCTATGCACTTTAACTACACTGAGTCACAACGAATGCTGATGAAATTTTACATACAAAAAGAACGAAAAATAATGAGGCCAAAAGAAAATTCACTGCCTTATATGAGACTATTGCTATCCCAAGGCTCCACTGCTCCAAAAATGAACTTTTTTCCAAGAGTGATAGATTTAGACTACAAAAAAGGCTGAAACCCACAAGACACAACCAATGTACACATAACATAAGACTGAATACACATCAACAGAGCACCATCACATTAATGACAGGATCCCAGTGAAATGGAATATCAGACAGGAAAAAAAAAAGACAAATACCTAGCCAACTTGCAAATGCCAAATACTGCAACTTTTGAGCATGAACTGGTATTTCATTGGCTATATCATGGTGTATGATTGGGAAGAATGGTGGCCAATTTTTACTATCAGCAGGGACAGCAACTGCAGTTAAATACTGAGCAATCAGCACAACATAAAGGAAAAATTGAAATAAGCATCATTTCTAAAATAGAGCATAATGTTAAGAAAGGAAAATCTAAGCATTCAGCAAGAAACTCTTGATCAACAAACCTCCAGAAACAGCATCTTCTCTCCGCTTTATCTCCTGCAGCAGATATATTGCAAACGATTCAACCAAAAGAATCAAGAGAAGAAAAGATCAATAATTTGCCTCTTTAAACTTTGAATCATAGTTGAAGTATCATTATAAATAGGTTGCCAAACAAATATAAACTTGTACAACTTTTCCTAAATGACGGCAAGACTAACCAGCTCTCTCATTCTGAGATCTGACTCCCAATCCGAAAGTTCTTTCTCTTTGTTAGGATCCTGCAAAATTTCATACAAGGATGGAATAAATAGCCTAACAAGCATAACCTAAAAGCTTCGATTGGGCCTTAGAGGCTTCAAATTTACATACATTCCTGGCATCCAAGGGTACATCATCAGTAGCATCATGTTTCTGACCAAAACCAAAGGTAGGTAGTTTGAACTTGGAACCAGCAGCATTTGAACCATTCTGTGAATCAAAAAAATGTTGAAAAACAATAACAGTTACCAACAAAAAAGATAGAATGATATACAAGTATAAATTCAAAATCAAAAGAAATCAAACATGGACATGCATAACTCAGAAGAAATACAGGCCAGCTTTTTCAACGAAAGCCATATCTATATTCTAACGTTCTAATGGAATGACGTACAGCATTCTGTAGAAAATAGTATTATCACATTGAATATAGAAACTAAGTTCATCACCTCTAACATCAATCACTGTGTTACATGTTTAAACATGACAACTTCAAACTAAAACAAGAGCACCATGTATATTGTGCCAAATATATCGTAATACCAATTTTTTGAAGTTTGAATCAATTACACAATTCTTCACCCAAACTAAGTCGACATACAAAACATTTTAAATATAGGAAACCAGCCTTGTGTTTCTCAATCTAGAATAATTTAGAAGTAAAATAATCATAAAGAAAAGCAAATACCCAAAATTTCAATTTCAGACCAAAAGCTGTTTCAAGATTATGGAAGTATGGAACTGCCAAATATCACTAAAAATTCTTAACTCGAGTGACTTCAAATTTAATATGCAAATCGTGATTGCGAAGGGGTATTTCATGTAATTACGGAAATTAACATGAAGCCAGGGGACATAAACAATGAATCATATTATCACTCAATAGCAAACGTATCTCAACAGCAGCAGACAACTAGGCCAAATAGACTTATTTATTACAAAAGGCCAAACAGAATTATAATGGTACACCTTACGAAATAATATGAAAACACTAAGACAAAATATATTGTATCAAAAACTAAAATTCTATCACATTACAACCATATAACTCTATAAGATAATTGATAGACAAATCAACGATCACCACTCCACTCATAAAACGAACGAGGCAACAAAGCAAAACTCAATGGTCAAAGTTTACAAGAATCAAGACCTTAAATGAGAAGCACAAATGGTAAACATACTGACATTCTCCAAAAAGTTCCCACCTAAAAACATGTTGCTTCATTTTTACAATCTGCGGTGAAAACATCGCCAAACTAGAACACGGGAATATATGTTTTTTCCCTCCCTTCCACAACTAGGGACACTCATTTTACTTGCCATTTCGAATAAAACGCCTCACACTATCCAAGATCCTTTTCGCTTAGTTTACCTAGCATCCTATAGTGTCTCCACTCTTCACTTCGTATTCCAATTTACAGTACTCCACTAAGTCCACTCCATCTAGTATTAGAGCACCATAGTAAATGATCCCTCCTTTCCAAAACTAGTGACACTAAAATCACTTGTCATTCTATTTACAATCTCTACGTAACTAATGCAGACTGCAGAATAACAATAAGACAATATACTACAAAATTGCAGTGTCTCCACTTGACAATCCAATTTATAATAATCCGTCGAGTCCTCTCCATCAAAAATCAGTCATATATTATTTATGGACAGATTGCACTTACTTTCGCCACTAATACTATCAAATCTTACTACTTACAAACTCTACATCGCGAATATCACAAAAAAAGACATTCATAGAACAAGAACATTTGGTTTAGTTTTCCATAACCTGATTAAGTTCAATTTTTAACAAATTTCCAGTGTAAGTCAGCGACATTCGACAACTAAAATCAAATGCGAGCTACTACTCTACTAGAACCACATCCTAGATCAAAATGTGGAATATAATTATATATCAATGATAAAAAAAAAAAAAAAAAAAAAAAAAAAAA
>PYUH01000107.1:2817066-2829071 GCA_016808085.1 Suaeda aralocaspica | reverse complement strand
AATAAAAAAAAAAAAAAAAAAAAAAAAAAAAAAAAAAACAACTGTATTTAAACTACGCAAACATAGTGTAAAAACTCAACGTTCTCAAATTAAGATCAATTTACATGCTTAAAAGCCTAGGGTTTTCAGATCCAAATAAAGCAACAACAATCAACGAAATTCAAATTCAATTTCAAATTCAAAATTACATTACAAATCACAACAAAAAAATATCACATAATTTGAATTTAAACAGGAACAAAAACAACGAATAACCAGATCTATTAACAACAGTATGAATTAAGCAATGAAAAAAAAAAGAGAGAGAATTACTGAAAATGGATTGACGTTTTCAGGTTGAGAACTCATTGTAATTTAGTTCGTGAATTTGGTTGAAGAAGAAAGTGAAAGGTTGAAGAAGTAAAGCGTAACAAACTTTGAGAGTGAATTGAGTGAGAGTTAAGAGAGAGAAAGTACGAGTGAAGAGGAGAGAGAAGGTGAGAGGGAGGGAAATACGGGGAAATTGATGTCGAAATAGGTGTGTGTCACCACGCATACGCGGGGTGGTGTTTAATGGCATTAATCGGTGGGTTTGTTCAACCTTACTATTCCCTGTAACTACCGTTGTGCCATTTTGAGCTTTTGGGTGGAGTACTTGGATCTTAGTGAGGCGATATACTTGTGAACAAAGCTTGTTCGTATATAAATAAGAGTGGAATAAAATTTAAAAACTTGATTAATAAATAAGTTTTTCTCGATGTATTATTTGCGAATAACACGTTCAAGTTCGTTCATAAACTCGTTAATATTCGGTTGATGAAAAATAGGTCGTTAACCCAAAACCATGGATAGGTTGTCTCGATACTCATTGGAAAATAAAATATCTCCCATTGTTGTTGATAATTGTACAACTAGTAATGCAATGATCAATGTATTGTTGGAGAAATTAGAAACTAGTTGCTTAGTGTTGAATGAAGAATCTTTACACATGAGGTGTAATACTCACAGATTTACGGTGATTGTGAAAGATGGTTTACAAGTGATTGATCATGCAATTGGCAAAGTAAGAGAGTGTGTAGCTTTTAGATGTCTACCTCTAAAAGGATTGGAAAATTTGAGGATGTTTGTCGTTTGTTGAATATCACTAAACTAAAAGGGTGGATCTTGATTGTAGAACTATGAGATATTCTACTTATTTAATGCTTGAATTTAATTTACCTTTCAAGAAAGTTTTTAGCAAGTTTAAACGTTTAAATTAACGCTCAAATATTTTATTCCTAGTGATCAAGATTTGGCTATGACTGCTCTTGTTTCCAAGTTAGAGATATTTCACAAAGCTACTAAGGTTTTGCCAATTTAATTTTACGAATCGTTTGTAAAATTAAATGATGAGGTTATTAAGACAACTACAAAGAAGTATAGGTAAAAAACTATGAATTAAAATTTTATAATGTAAAAAAAGGTATCCAGTAATTGTGAACTAGCCTAATTGCCCAAAGGGAAATTGTAAGACTTGGAATCACTTTATTGAGATATTGAAATCCAAATAGCTTCTTCTGTGATTCAGAACAATAGTACCCCAATATTCAGTCAGTGTGGCTGGGGCTTGGAAGCCAATGGGGAAGAGGTATAAAGTTGCTATAGGATGGGTTATTACGAATGACCAACAACGGATCATCGACAGTCGTGGCATCAACCTCACTCCAAGCCGAAGCTCTCGCGATGCTTCACAGGATACAAGCAGTTCGTGGCTCATGTCCCCAAGTCTTGATTCATACGGACTCAGCACAACTGATCCAATGTCTACACAACCATAGCTTAGCAACACACAACATAGAATCCATCATGCAAGAATTCGTCCGTTTATGTTTAGATTTCGTTTTGGTTAAATGTATTAAAGTAGGGGCAGGTTCACCAAACCCATATTTTAGCTAAGTCAATATAACTACTTGTGTTTCTTCTTTAAATAACAAAAATAGCTTCCATGTAAGCAATAAAATATCAATTTTTCAAAGAACAAGAAAACAATAAAAAAATTTCCCTGATTTATGTAAAACAACAACAGTAAACAATAAATTAACTATGAGACATACCCCCCTGCAAATGGAGTGTCTACACAGGTTAACATGCAGTGAGAATCTACCCCCTTGAAAATCGAAAGTTGCCAACTACTCGGTACTCACTCAATTTACCACTTCCGCGTTTCTGACACTGATCGTTTGTTGTGCTCTGTAGAATTGCAGAAGTCTCAAACAGAATTGCCTACTTTAACCTATCCCGAAGCCAAAAATGTGCATTAGGATTAGGTTGCAGATCATATGCTAGCAGTAGGGAAAAACTTGCCCTTAGAATTTTCCGCCCTCAACTCAGGGTTCAGTAGAGTATCATCAATGACTTTCTCATCAGCTGTCCAGTGCCAACATATTAAATGTAGGTGGGACAATATAGAAAATGAAACCACCTTCAACTGCAATCTAAGCCATGTCGAAATGCAACTAAACTATGCATTTAACCATCAGCTAACTGATAAAGCATGCATAATCATAACATTGTTGGGTACTTGGCATCAAGAAATTCCCTAAGAGTGCGAGCAGCTTTTTGTCCACCCATCAGATCAGCCAGCTTCTCAACCGGAAGAAGAGCCAGGTCAGCCAAGTTGTTGCACGCATCCATTATAGCCCTGTAATTTGAATCCGAGACACCTGGTAGACGTCTCAAGAACTCCACAGCAGATGTGTTGTAGTTTTCAGCTCTGTCACAAAGAAAATAGAACAATTCAAGTCCCAACCTGATCCCCAAAGAAAATCACCACTGCATGAAATAGGACAATAACAAATATGCTTTATTATACACATCATAAACGTCTTCTTATTTCTAAACCATCCTTCTAAATCTAATATACATTGAAGATATCGCTGTTTCTAACCATTCAACTTTTTTTTTGGTAAATTCTAACCATTCAACTTCTAATTTCCATTTCTACTTGTTCTGCTCTATTAATCTTTTCACCCTTTCCTCGGAAAATCTCCTGTTCACATTGTTACATTTTAATACTCAGAGATGACCTCTTCAATGTAGAATAAAAACAGCAATCTCTTCAATGCAGCATAGAAACAGCAAGCTGCTGTATTACATTGAATATAAAACCGCACAAGGGATGAAGATCTCACCTCACATCATTCTCCACAATTCCCTCTTCTGAGGGTACACCCACTCTCATAGCCTTAGCCTCATCAGGTTCATCCTGATTTGCTTTAAGTGAGGCAAATATTTCAGCCGTTGCATGCAAACTGCGAGACCAGACAATGCGCAAGCGAGGGAAATGCATAACTAGCAATGTGAGCTTTGAAATGATGCTATTCGGAGTAACGTCATCACCAATATCACTTGCCGACTGAATGTTAAACAAAATCAAATAAGAACCTAAGTCAACATAACAAATAACTTGACACTTACTACTGTTATAGATGATTTGACAAAAAAGGAAAAAAAAATTAAGCATGAAGTGAAATTTAACTTTAAAAAAGAACCTATGAAGTGAAATTGTAGGCCTTGGACTCACTTCATAATTATGATCATTTCTTTTTATTTATTTGAAAAACACACTCACACACAATTTAAGCTCCCACAATTTCAAACCCCAAGGTCCAAGTTATGAAGTAAATTAAACAGTAAAAGTGGTGCTGACCTGAAAAGAAAAGCTTTTATCTTGTGAGAACTCAATTAAGAGAACAGGTATTTTATAATATCGCACCATTATCTCAACTTGGTGATAGAGTCGTCCAGATGTGAAACTTCCAAACAAGTCTTGTATGCTCTTCCTTTCTACGCATATTAAAGGGGAAAGGATGTAGTCACCAACTTCTAAAGTCACTGGTGTTATGTGCATACCCTTCTGATGTAGCACATTTGGAAGGCTACTCATGAACTCCCTCATATCAACTATAACCTAAATCAATTTCAAACATATAAATGGTAAAAAAAAAAAATTAAAATAAAAAAATAAACTAGGAAGGGTTATGTTTACATGATGCCACATTTGCTTCCGGAACGAAAAATTATAACTTAGCAATAATATATCACATGCCTGCTTTTCTTTCTCGGCTTCCATTCTTCCACCCGCTTTTCTGGTTATTGTATTTTGGGACATCGATGACTGTAGATCAATGGAAGAGTTTACACCTAGAAGATGTTCATCCTGAAATATTACAAGACAAAAAGGGTTAGTAGCTTGTTTATGTAGGCTTTATATAAAAAATAAATGATAAAATCAAAACTTGTTCAAACGAAAATTCTTTCGGATCAATTCACTCCAAATTAACAACATATTATGCAGTATGATTTTACTGTTTTCATTATAAAATCCTGCTGCAAGTTTTGACAAATTATATGCGTACACAACAGGATTATTTTCCCAAGACTAAGTTGAGAACTAAGAAAAAGGCATACAGGCACAGATGTAACATTCCCAACAACCACAACCACAAAGTATTCAACAATACAAATCAAATCAACATGGGACTGATATACCATTGTCAAAACTCAGAAGGCTGTTGTAGAGAAAAAAAAAATCCCAAATAATAATAAAAAAAGAGCCATTGCAATGTATTTAGCACTTCCATCACATTGAATTGCATCTTCGATCTGTAGATTCTAGAGTTCATATTGTCATTGCAAACTGTTTCAAAGAACATACCAGATTAACTGGAATCATCATCATTGACTTTTGTCTAATCAGGGACTCAAATGCTCCGTTCTCGCGGCGTATACTTGCCTCAAACTTCTGTACCTCAGTCGAGTCTTCATAAAAAATAAAGTAAACTTTCAGCTTCTTTGAAGGATTTTCAGAATAGTACATCTCCACTTCCCGGACAAAGGTGATATCAGGATGGTAGACGATGATTACAGATGGCTTCACAATGTCAAGTATACACAGTTCACTTTCTAGGGCATGAAAATGTATCGGTAGTGATAGGTTTATGGTAGCATCAGGACATATATCTTCAGTATGTCTGCTAAGAACTCCAGTTCCAGAAAGTAGAGTTCTTTGACCGCCTTCATGAACGCTACCTTCAGCCATTGTATTATCATCACTTTTCTCACCTTCATTACCAGAATTAGCTAATTGAGTCTCATCCCTTAATTTAGAATTGCAACAAGTCTCATTGAATTTTTCAGAGTTTGTTTCTTGCAAGGGTTTCTTTCTTTTCCCTTTCATTCTTCCTGATGCAGTCGCTTCATTGTCAACATCATGTCGGTAAGGTTCTTCGACAACTGATTTTTTGGACAAACTTCTAACTGTTGATGCAGCAGCCAGTAGTGCATCATTTTCCTGCTTGTTTATACTGCTAGCTTCTCCATCTTCTTTACCAGTTTTTGGAACAACGCCATTAAGTATCCCAACCCCTTTAGGCTCCTTTAATTTCTTCTTAGAACCTTTATGTCGTCCTTGATGACCTTTCAATTCAACTTTGCTCAGCAAGTACTGCTCCCATTCACTACGCATAACCTGTCAGGATATTATGCAAATTTGAATAGATCTTAATGTGTACTTTCTTTCAGCAAACCAATCACATTAAAGCATATGGTTTCTATGAGGTTTTCACCTCAAGGATGCTGTCACATTTTCAAAAGGAAAAAAATCAAAGAGTAGTTTTCATGATCCTATTCAAGATCATAGTATTTTCCAGATAAACAGATACCATAGGACAAAGCAACAACTTTGCCGGATCACACACACTTCTGCAGCGGAGAAGAGTTTGAAGATACAAAAAGAAATATACGTAGTAGATAAGTATATAACTAGGGAGTAAAGTCCCAAATGCTAATATGGTAACTTAGCATGAAGCAGCAGAGTAGTAGATCAAATCATTGGTCTAAAGTGACAAGATTTGGCACTACTTCAATTGCTTGCATTTTTATATAAGCTTTTGCCAAAGTGGAAACACACCAAGACAGTAGTTGTGTTCAGTTTTGTGGGATGCAAATTTCCCGGAATTTGAAATTTTGAGTAGAAACAACGACTCCACAACACAGCTAAGTCACTCTGTAATGCATTGGAAACAGTTTTAAAAGGGCAAGAATGCTAATAGTACCTTCTTTGGGCCATTTGTAATGCAATCCTCAAGTTGCATGCACGAGTGTTCATCCTTGCATGCGACTAGAACAATTCCATTATCATCATCTTCATTTGCAGCCACTGATCCATCCAATGCATGTTTCTTCCTCTCTGCTTCAATCTCCACTAGGATGTCCTGGCAAAACATTCATGGTCGTGTGAACCAGGCTAAACCAACAAAGATATAGGTACAGTTGATTATTGTGAAATGTCAAACTATGCAACAGTTGAAAACATCGCTTGGATAGCAAGATAGAAAAGAAAGGGAGGTAAATGAAAGAAAGAAGTCAAAGTGGACAACAGTCACACCACTCCAGTTTTAGAAGAAGGACCTTTACAAAGGAGAGAAAACGGATCCTTTATCTCTCTCGCTTTCCTTCCCCTAACCCATTTTGCCAATTAGCCTCCATTGGTTTTGATGGAAAACACTTTCCATGGAAAATAATTTTCTAAGAAAAATAATCTTCAATGGAAAACACAACTGTAAAAAAAGTTTTCCTTTGTTTGTTTTGGTGGAGGAAAAACTTATTGAGATAAAGACAATTAAAAGGAAAAGGGGGAGAAGGATGTAAGGAGAGGAATAGAAGAGTAAAGAATGGGAAGGTAAATGTGGAATACCGAATACCTTATTTACAAAAGAAAATTGAGTTTTATTCTTAACGACAAAGTTTTCACCCTGGAGAAAATTGATTTCCACCCATTACCAAAACAAAGGAAAATAGGAAAAAGATGAAAAACCATTTTCCGAGAAAGAGTTTTCCCCCAAAACAAACGGAGCGTTAAGGGAGTTTCTTCCCCTCCATTTCTCTAAATTTCCTTCTATCCAAACAATACATTAAAATTATTCTGTAAACTAGGAAATTACAGCAATGCAGCTTACATTGCTAGAGTATTACATGACCAATAAATGGGGTAATGAAAATTGAAATTTTCGAACAGAATGTTAATACATAAAGCTAAAAAGAAACAAAACTCACTCACTTACACGTAACACCTTCCACTTAGGAGGTTCCTCTAGAATCTCTTGAAGTCCTCCACTTGAAGCTGAAAGAAAAAGCATTTTATTTAAAAACAAAGAAACAGCATAAAATGTATAGGATGCCAAAGCGATGCCATTGTAATTATAATCAGAACTACCTGTCTTGTTAAAATCATACTCATAAACCAGCAAATTTGAATTGCAACCAAATTGTTTCAGATCCAAAACTAAAAGGCAGCACTCGCATAAAGAAAATGACTCACAGTCTTTCTCATTGCTACTCTCCTTAGATTTCCTCTTCTTTGGTGTGACACTTGATTGGTAGCCACTTGACTTAGGAGCCTCAGATTTAGCAAAATGGTAAACCCGCTTCTTTGCATATTCAAATATCTTATAACTGGATTCAGCAAAAATCCAGACAGACCTAAAACTCTCAGAAACCCTCAAAGAGTCCAAGTACTTCAAATAAGAAACAGCATCATACCTATGAACATAAAAGGAAAAGAGGCATGTGATTAAGCAGAAGAGAAAGCAAAGAAGAGTATGCAATTTATAATTTGTAGGTAAAGAATAGAGAAAACCTGACGACATAATCAAGCAACTTCCTCAAGGTCTTCAAATCGGAAACAAGCTGTTTAGTCTTGTTGCCTAAATGATGCCAAATGGGGTCTAATTGCCTTCTAATAATGTCATCAAAAGACTTAAACAGGCCGTTTTCGACAGTCAAATCGTCAACATCAACCTTATTAGTTTTCCTCATTTCCTTCAAACAGGCGTCCATAACCTCAAGGATAGCTTTCTGAATTGCCTTCATGGAGGAATTCATAGGAACCCTAACATCAATTACCTCAGGAGGGTTCTTCTCCAGCTCCTGTGAAACATACACATGAAACCTGGGCCACAAATACAGCTTCCTTACAAACAAACACTTCATTATCCTCTCCGCTTTGGCAAACCCGGATACCATAGCTAGAGGCTTATCAGAAAAGGCCCTTATATACGCATTTTTATTCAAAGACCTAAGAATTCGAACGATAAAGGCTTCAGTAGAGGTTTCAGACAGGGAATGAGCATTGAGAATCACAATGCCGGCAATTTTCGAGGTAGGGATTTTAGAGGTTAAAAGATCGACAATTAGGATGCGAGATGTAATGAAATAGACACCTCCGGAAGAATAGAGAGTGTAGCGCTGCTGAGTTGGAAGTTCCGAAGTGATTTCCATAATAGGGTTAGGGTTAGGGCTTGAAAGTGAAATCGATTTGCGTTGAGAGGGATTAGCAGAAAGAATCAAGAGAGTACCTTCATCACAAGAGTGGAGAGAAACCAGAGCTGCGATTAATTTTGACAGACATAGTCCAGAAGAGAGGATTACCAAACCACCTTTTGGATCTTCTAAAAGCTCTGAAATTATTTGCTCGTGAAATTCTACCATTTTTAGCGATTAAGCTTCTTCCTTCTTTCCCCCCTTAGCTTTATAAACACAATCCTACTACACAAGATGGCGGGAACAATCAACCACCACGATCACTACTTGAACTTGAATGATTTATTTTTCTCTTGGGTTTTTCTATACGGTAGTCCTAAGATACCGACTTTTCCACACTATACCCTCCTAAATCAGAAGTTCCACACGGTGCCCTTGAGAAGTTGAGATGCAATTGGTTTCTCCATGGCAACCTTGCTTTCAATTTGCAATTGACTTCCGTTAAACTTCATCCTCAATTTTTCTCCTCCCATCATCTTATTCCTCCATTGCCCCATTATTCTTCCTTATTTGAAGCTTTGGATTTACAATAAACCTACATCAATTTTTACAGAACCAAATCATAAAATTAAGATTAGAGATTCAACCACTTAAAAACAATTAACAAAATGAAACATACACCATGAAAGTATGACCCTTCAAATAGGATCCTGAAGTATGATAATTTCATCAATAATATAATACCGTATAGGACGTCAAATGATATATAGCACCCAAAAAAATCTAGTCATAGATTAATGTAATTGCAAACGTATGTTTTTCTGAAGCCAGCCCGCAGTCAATTTGATACAAATTGTTTGCCTTAATTATCAAAAAAATCCTTAATATATCAAGAGACTAGATTTAAACTTGTGTTCATAAGAAAAACTAAACACCTAAAAATCATTTAGATGCGAAATTGGAGTTTGGAGTTATAATTACGATGACATTTGATTTCCTGATATTGTGGTTTTGCTTCTTAGTTTCCCTTTAAGTGGTTCCTTCTTCTCATTGTCTCACTTTCACAATCTAATCACTCTCCTCTTGATACTATTCAAGGCAAAACTTAACGTTTGTTTAACGACAATGGTGTCACATAAGAATTTAATGTACCTCAAGGGCACTATGTAAAACTTTTGATTTTGAAGGGTACAATGTAGAAAAGTCGATATCCCAAGGATACCATGCTGAAAAACCGTTTTTGTTCTTAAGGGTTATATTGATCAATTTAGTCTATGTGACCGAAGCATTCCCTTAAAGTTGAAGGGGAAATTCTGCAGGCCATAAGACCGGTGTTGCTCTATGGTACCAAATGTTAGGCTTCTAAGAAGAAGCACATCCAAAAGGTAATGGTTACGGAGATGCGGATGTTTAGATGGATGTGCAGGAACACTCTAAGGGATAGAATCAGAAATTAAGTTATTCGCAAGAAAGTTGGTGTCACGGACATTGCAAGCAAAATATGGGAAAACCATCTATATTGGTTTGGAAAGAGTGGATGAGTGGGATCCGAGAGATCTCAAAAGAGGTAGCAGGAGACCGAAAATGATTTGGTTGGAAGATGTTGAAAGAAATATGAAACTTTCAGATTTATAGGAGAACAAGGTTTTTGATTGCAGGGGGTGGAGGAGGAAAATTCATGTGGATGATCATTTTTAATTCATGTAGCCAACCCCATATATATGGCATTAAGGCTTCGATTGATTGATTGATCAATTTAGTACACTGGGTCATGAGATAATTCCAACGATTTTTTTTCCCAACAGCATTTCCATCTTTTTTGTAATCATTTAATGACAAATATCGGTCATGAGATAATTCCAATGAAAACGGTAAATTGATGCTTTCACTATTACGAAGTATAACACTACCACCGGTTCAATTTATGGGAAATTCTAATATGCATCATGTGTACATAACGAATTGTATCCGGGAGCACTGTAATACATGCGCTATGCAATGCTCACTTTACTAGCATAAGCAATGTTCATAGGCATGTAAGTCTCTTGTTTCCGTAATTTTACTTCATTTATACCTGGAATTGAAGGGAAGCTCTAACCTTATCCCTCCTCTCAAAACACTCTTAATTTAAACAGCAAGTCAGCAAGAATAGCAATTGAACTCCAATTTGAACCATAGAAATCAGCACATTCCCAATTTGAACAACAGAGGTAAAGAACAGTTGAACTTCTAATCAAAACAAAAAAACAGCATTCCAAATTTCAGATAGCATATGTGCTCAAGCTAATCCAACTTCAATAATTCAATTGCCAATTGATATAATATATAATAATTAGGATAATACAAATTCTAATCATGTGATATAAAATTCAATGCCATATTATCATATTAATTGAAAGTATTTACATTCCATACATTTGGCTTCAACATAATCTATTTAATAAAATAAAATTAAAGCTTGAAGTTATGAACACAAACCTTTCAATCTTCAACCCCAATTTCGATATCCAACGCAGTTTGAAAACCCAAATTCCGGATTTTGACACTCTCAAAAATCTACAAATAACAAAAATTCAGATAATAAAAAAGAGTTTCTTTGACTCGCATATGAATTTTCTGGAGTTTGGGAAGGATTAATTTTGATTTTTTTTTTTTTCAAATAGTCAAGCAATTTGATAAATTTGGGTAAATCTTGAGAAAGCTGGAAGCTTTGTTGAAAATGAGAAGCGTTGGACTGTGCTTACTTGACCGCGCCGGTGTGGCAACGGATCGAAGCTTTTGATTTCGTTGAAGTTATAATAACTTGAGGTACTTGAAATAACAAGGGCATTTTACGTGTAACAATATTCATCATGCTTGACTAACTTGAGTCTTGAAATACTAACGTATAATATATTTAATTTGTTAATTAATTGAAGTATTTGTACAAATACGTACATCTCTAAGAGGTGTGAATGTGTGTGATAAAAGAATATTGCTAACACATTTTCTTATTCCAAATACCTTATAATTGTTATTTTCATCCCAAAAAATGAACGTATATTTTATTGTTATAAGCTTACCATGGCAATAAAATTTATCGATTTCATACGTCTCATTTTATTACAAGTAACCTAGAACAATGGCTAGTGCGTAATATTAAAGCTAATGGAGTGGGGTATCCAAAAACTCGGGCTATGTACTTTAGGGTCACTTGTTGGTGGTTGTGGAGGTGGCGTAATTGTCAAGTTTTTGGAAAGCAAAAATAAAATTCCTATTAGCATGGAATGTGGAGGTGATATAGGAAGAAGAATAAGAAGTGCTTGCGCGTCATTGCTATTGAGAAGGAAATCGTGTTGCGAACTTAGCAAGGAATGTATCTCCTTCGTTGAATACCTTATTATGTAATCTTTTAATGGATGATGTTGCTGGTGTAGCTTGGCCATGAATTGTTGGTCGCTAGTTATTATTTTTTTTTTTTTTGGGGGGGGGGGGGGGGTTTGCCCCTTTTTGCACAAAAAAAAAACCCAATTTTTGTAAATAGTGTTGAGTAGATAGATTTAAGTAGGTAATGAATATCCACGTGAGTGGTGGAGTGAACATGAATTTTAACTTGTACCCAAGTGGATGGAGTTATGGGGATGAATTTAAAATTTGTACTCGTCATGAATGGTGGGTAAGTGGTGGATATAATTAGCCATCCTTCATTTTATTTAATGTATTGTAAACAGGTTTAGTATATGATC
>PYUH01000107.1:2797972-2808595 GCA_016808085.1 Suaeda aralocaspica | reverse complement strand
CAAAAGAAAAAAATCCTTGTGGTTTGTTGTGGTCCCTTTGCGAAAATATTACAAAGCAAATTAGACCGGCATCAAGAAATAAGCAAGCAAAAAACGAACAAGTAGAGGCCAACCGGGGGGGTGACAGGTCATGGTGGAACCCTGCAAAGCGACCACATGATAACAACCCGAAGGGGAGCGACTGGTGAACAAAAAAAATCACCAGGGAGTAAAAGGGGAGAGTGTAGGGGCCGACCCTAAAAAGGGAGTGCATCCTCCTCTCGTCCGTTGTCCACCTTCCGTTCCCCCCCCCCTCCTCCTCCTCCCTTAGTCCTCACTTGTTTTTTCTCGTTTCTGCCCTTTTCTCCCCCCTTTTTGTTTTCTCCTCACCAAATCATGCGGCGGGACCACAATGGAATGGTGGGCCAAAAAAAAGAAAAAGGACCCATGGGCGAACAACTGCGGCGCGAAGCAGGAGCATCGCAAACACCCCGCTACGCCGCAGGTCCTACAGACAGCCCGCGCGCCCGCTGTGTAGGGGAGAGGGAGAGAAAGGTGGCGGGGGAAGTGAAAAAAAAGGAAAAAAATGGCCGTGGGTGAGCAGTATACAAAAGTCTCCACAACAAGCACTAGGATGGCAACCACCCAGAAAACATAGTTACGCGTACAACACACAAAAGCTACCGAATACAAGAGAGCGATCATCATTAAACACGGTGAACAACGTAGTAGACCAGAGGCCGAGTAACAGACTACAGCTAGGACTGGCGACAGACAGGGTGTGAGTGGTCCAGCAGCCGCGTCAGGGGGTGTCGTAAGAGCACCGGTTAGTAGAGGGCAACCAGGGTGTTGTGTGGGGGCACGCGAGCCGCCAAAAGGCGTAACCCGGACTCAAACACCGTATGAGTGGATACTTACGACTGTTATTTGCTTAATGCTTGCATTCACTGGTCGTTTGGTGCTCGTAAGAAAGGTGTCACTGCTGGAGACCCAGAGCGTATGAGTGGTTGAGTCGTTATGTATGACACAAGTTAGGCTTTACAAGAAGCTGTGTGATAAGCCTAAAAAAAAAAAAAAAAAAAAAATCTTTTTTTTTTTTTTTTTCCACTTTGAAATAATACAAATCAAATTATACCATCTCAATAATAAAATTCAATCAAAAAAAGACAATTATATTACAACCTTTTTTCATTTCTTTTTAACCCTTCAAAAGCTACCACATTATATCAAACTAAGGAGCTAGCTTTTTAACAAAAAAAAATTCCACCATTTATTAAAATTGGATAATTTTATTTTCCTTCAAACCAAATAATAATAATAATAATAATTTTTTTCTTTTTCTTTTATATAATTTGTTTTTCCTAATCCAAAATTCTGGTCCAAATTGAATTATTTTCCAAAAAAAATAAAAAAGACCCATTTCAAAACATATCTTCCTTTAATCTATTGATCAAGAATCTCAAACACCCACTACTTCATTTTTCTCCTACATACATTCCCTTCTCTCTCCTCTTTGCTAGTTTTAGAGTGAGAGAGAATTTCTTCTTTTTTATTAAAAAAAAAAGGGAAAAAAATGGCAGTGTGTACAGTATACAATATTCCCACAACAACTCACTTAGGATTCAACCAAAGAAAACAAGTATACTTCTACAACAACAAAAGCTACAATTACAAGAGATCATCATCATTAAACACTTTAATAACAACTAGTAGACCATATGCGATAACATGCACAGCAGGTGACTCACAGACAGTTGTGATTGGTCTAGCAGCCGACTCAGGGTGCGGTAAGAGCACCTTTATGAGAAGGCTAACCAGTGTGTTTGGTGGTGCAGCCGAGCCGCCAAAAGGCGGTAACCCTGACTCAAACACCTTAATTAGTGATACTACTACTGTTATTTGCTTAGATGACTTTCATTCACTTGATCGTTTTGGTCGTAAAGAGAAAGGTGTCACTGCTTTAGACCCAAGAGCTAATGATTTTGATCTTATGTATGAACAAGTTAAGGCTATTAAACAAGGAAAAGCTGTTGATAAGCCTATTTATAACCATGTTAGTGGTTTGTTAGACCCTCCTGAGGTTATTCACCCTCCTAAGGTCTTGGTTATTGAAGGGTTACACCCTATGTAAGTTTTCGTAAATTTCTATGTTTTATTTTTTTATTTTTTTTTTTGTTCTGCATGCATTGCACGGGTCACAAAACTAGTTTAGTCGTTGAATATTTACATATATATATGTGACTAATATACATGACAATAATCATTTTTGTTCGATGAAGAGCATATATATACTCCGTACTATCATTTCATGCATATTTGTTGATTGAGGCTTCTAACTTCAATTCTATCATTGTTCATTTAGATTCTGTGAGTAATGCTTATTATATCCTACTTTTTGTAGCTAAGCTAATTAATTACTCCACATGTCTTTTGAAGATTATTAAGAAGGATTTCATATCATCACTACCTAGTTGTAATAGTGACATAGATTATATGGTTGGATAATGGATTACTAAGTTTTTGATAAGGTGATAAATATCTTTGAAATGGATGGTTGAGCTTATGCCTATGTCATTATCAAACTCTTTATCTCCTTATTATTTAATTTTTTGATATTCAATTTTCATATCAAAAGTACATGCCAATTGTAGGCGGGCCCATATAACTACTTTGATTGGTATTTTTGTAAATTGTACGTATATTAAATCTACTAGGTACTTGGTATATATTGTTGATTACTTGTTCAAGGAGATCCCATGATCGAATCTCCATCTCTTCCCTTCGACTAGTGAAATTTACTAAAATATTAAAGAAATAAAAATCAAAAGAATTTGTTTGCCTTTATATTGTATTACTTAAAGAGTTAAAGTCACATGCATGTACGAGGGTAAGATAATTTGCACGTATACAATTAACTCAAAATTCCTTAAAAAAAAGAAAATTAAAAAAAAAAACACTAGGAAAAAAGAGGAGAAAAAAAAATACAAAAAGTTAAAATGCGTCTGCCGGGAGTCGAACCCGGGTCTATTGCTTGGAAGGCAATTATCCTAACCGTTGGACTACAGACGCTTACGATGTTAACGTTTGTATTGTTTCGTATATATATTAGGTATGACGCACGTGTAAGGGAGTTGCTGGACTTCAGTATCTACTTGGACATCAGCAATGAAGTCAAATTTGCCTGGAAAATTCAGGTAATAATAATGATAAGATCCCCGACAAATCAAAGTCGAAATTTCAAGATCATAACTTGATTACCTTGCATGATAATTTTTGTTTTACTGACTAATTAATTTGTTCGTCGATAAATGGTATTTTATATCAGAGAGACATGAAAGAAAGAGGACACAGTCTTGAAAGTATCAAAGCAAGTATTGAAGCCAGAAAGCCTGATTTTGATGCTTACATTGGTAATTTACTCATTCCTTGTAGCATTGTTTTCGCAACATTTGTAGCGTGTTTTGGGATTGAGTTATACTCTCATAATCTTTGGAATATGATTTAGCCTTTAATGTTAGCATCAATATCACAATATGGTTTTATTACTACCAGCCAAAAGGGGTAACGAAACATGTTGTTTTACAGTTATAATAGTCGAAACTACTAAAAGTCTAAAACTGGATGTGTGTTCCCATTTTGGGTGCAGATCCACAGAAGGCGTTTGCTGATGTAGTGATTGAAGTATTGCCAACTGAACTCATTCCTGATGATGACGAAGGCAAAGTTTTGAGAGTAAGGATGATTCAGAAGGAAGGAGTGAATTATTTCACTCCAGTTTACTTGTTTGATGAAGGATCTACTATTTCCTGGATTCCCTGTGGTAGGAAGTTGACATGTTCTTACCCTGGTATAAAGTTTTCGTATGGTCCAGACACTTACTTTGGCAACGAGGTAATCATCCTCCTCAACCTTGTGCATATTAATGTGTTACGCAGTACGTACTATTCAACTAACTCGTACCTACTTATCAAACAAGTAGCCATCACATGAATAAATTTTGAATGGTTATCAGAAATAAATGAACTAACTACGACAAGGAAAATAACCCAACCTGAGCTTTTGACTAATCCGATGACTCAATTAATGGTTTAAAACACCGACATAACCAACTATACCCAACTATAGAACACTGTATTTGAGTGATCAAGTTAAACCATAAAATCAGGACTGATCTCATGACCTTAAGAACAATATTGCAGGTGACTGTGGTAGAGATGGACGGGCAATTTGACAGATTAGATGAGCTCATCTACGTCGAGAGCCATTTGAGCAATCTGTCAACCAAGTTTTACGGAGAAGTCACCCAACAAATGCTGAAGCACCAAGAATTCCCTGGAAGCAACAACGGAACTGGTTTTTTCCAAACTATCATTGGATTAAAGATCAGAGACCTGTTCGAGCAGATAGTTGCCAGCAGATCTGCTACTCCTGCTGCAGCTGCTAAGGCCTAAATCTTGGGTTAACAGATGATACAACTTCCATATCCATATCTTATCTAAATCTCAAAAATTTTCTTCTTTTGTAATTTCCACTACCTATTCTTCGTGTATAAGCTGTTTTTGTAGGCTACTCTGAGATATTCTGTTGTTACATAGCAAGAGATGATAAATGCAGTTCAAAAATACTTTACATGATTCTAGGTAGGTTTAGACCAAAAAATAAGAGCGAGTGAAATCAAGCCTCCTACTCAAAGATCAAGCGCTAGCATTGCACACTCGAGCAATTCATATTTTAAGGATATCACTATCCACAAAAACAATCCCACACAATGCAAAAAGCTCCCACCAGCCACTGCAGCAGAAGATAATACCCATGAATAAAATTTACAATCTTAAATTCTACTTCCAGAGTCGAATAGAATCTACTTCAGACAGCAAGAGCTTTTTGCTGCCGGAGAATTTACTATGCTTATATTTTCAACCAATAAAAGAAGATTCAGAAGAAACAATGAAAAAAATGTTGGCTGCATAATTGTCTAATCTAGCTATTTCCTTCAACATGCCTCCTACTCTTTCAATGCCAAACAAAAGAAGATAAAAACTGGGGAATTTAGGGGAAGAATGTATGCCAAAACCCAACTTTAATATAATAATGACAATTTGGATATTAACCAATAATTACCATCCACTATAAAATTATAAAAATTAAACAATTCAAGTTTAAACCAACATCTACATGCTCAATATTAAACTTTAATTGCTTGAGTTTAAACAATATGA
The DNA here is from genome assembly GCA_016808085.1 of Suaeda aralocaspica. Lineage (NCBI taxonomy): Eukaryota > Viridiplantae > Streptophyta > Magnoliopsida > Caryophyllales > Amaranthaceae > Suaeda > Suaeda aralocaspica. Next base: position 2,803,397 of record PYUH01000107.1, on the reverse strand, counting down.
TTATGCCTACTGAGAAACTGATGCAGATAGCGCACTTGGAGAAACAGGAAACAGAAGCACCTCCATTACGAACTACAGCAGTTATCACTTAATTGTCACAAACTTGTTTGTACCATGCTTAGCCCAATGTTGTTTCAGGTCAACTGGATGAGTAAGGTCAAAGCCCTCAGCAGCAAGCCTTTGGAGAAGTTTATCAAAAGCTCCATGGCTCATTTTCCTACCCGGAGTGCGTGCACCTGGCCTTGTGGCACTCATAGGCAATGGATACTCAGATATGTTCATTGTGCAACAAGATGATTGCCACCCTCCTGAACCCCACCGGTAGCACTGCCGAGGAACGCCTGTACAAGAACAAATAGGTGCTGGGGTTCCAGAAGCATCCATAGTTGAGTCATTGCTACGGAAATTCAGGTTTTTTCTCTCACGCTTAGCAGAGGATGAAGCGCCTTTGGCCTTTGAACTCGGTCCCTTTTTAACTTTCAGTTTAGGTTCCTTTGGGACAGCATCATCAGAGGTCTTTTTGGAATTCTTCGGCTTCTTAGTAGGCTTTGAGGGCTCTTCTTCCTCAGCAGGCTCCACAACATTGTTTGCTGCCTCATTTACAGGCATGCATCGAATGGGAACAGTGGTATATCCTTCTGGGTTGTTTTGAGTTCCTTGGAACGGATTGAATCCATTTCTTGTTGCTGATTGATAATTTCCCGGCTGAAACCATGAAAAAAGAGGAGCAGACCTGTTTCTGTTTGCCTCAGGTATTATTGGGTAGGTTGAGCGAAAACTCCCAGCCATATCAATATTATATTCACCAATAGAATATAGCTAAAGTTCAATGTGTGCTAGTAGTAGAATCTTACGCATCAACCACCGGTTTTCCAGGCAGGAGGTTGTATCTAATAGCAGCAGGTTCATTAATTCCTGATGCAATGAGCAGGGCAAATTGTATCTCATTAATAAACTAGAAACAATCAGAAAACTAAACATAAACATCTGACACTTTCATTTGCAGTCATATTATGATTATTTTCAAATCCTTCCAAACACAAATCGAAAGGCATTTCAATAGGAGGTTAGGAGCAAAATGGTAGACGAAAGATCATAGAAACGATACACTCAAACACTTAACCGGAATTATGTTACATTTTCAAACATAACTTGAATTGCAACTACTGGTAACCGCCACATAGAACTATAACGCCCAAATTTAAAGCAAACATGGACTCTACTAAAATTATATAATCAAAAGCTATATCCTAAACTCATCAACTATTCACACTTAGGCCCGTTTGGTAATTGGGGACTAAATGGTGGTAATCGGAATGAATTAAATGTGTTTTTGCAACGAAAGTACCATGACTATGTCCATCAGAATGCAACCCCATCCTTAACCATGTGATTTTCTACTTAAATTTCCGTTTCACTCCCAATACCACTCTCTTTAATGGTAACGGATGGTAACGAAAATCAAAGAAAAAATAGGACTACTTGAGGGCAAAAGCCACATTCAGACGGCCATTGGCACATTAATTCAATCGTAAATTCATTCTCATCACCACCATTTAATACGGTCACCAAACGAGCCGTCTGATAACAACGTACATAAGTAGAACAACTAACATAATAATCATAAACAAGAAGATATCATTCATTTTTCCATGATAAGGGATAACAACAAGCAAATGCCCTTATCTGATTACGACAAAGATCATATCAATTCAATATCAATTGAAAGCAACAAAATAAATGATATAAACCCAAGAAGAAAAAAAAAAACATTAAAACCCCATCAAAAATCAGAGCAAACCATAAAAACAGTAAAACTAGTGAAGTAAAAGAGACAACAAATAACATATCACAAACAATCAAAAAAACCACATTTTCATAACAAAATCAAAGGAAACAACTCAAATTCAAAGTACCCCAGATGCTAAAAATTAAATTAAAACAAGAAAATCAAATAAAAAGATAAGAATTAAGTGAGATGAAAAATACCCAAAAATCAAAACTTTGAAATTGAAGCAGCAAAAGCCAATTAAAAAAAAAAAAGAAGGCTTTCACAAACTTCAAATCTGAGAAGAAGTACAAAGAGTGAGGAAATTCAGGTGAAAAAAGGTGGAATTTAAGTTGGGAGTTATATTTTCAGAATTTGAGAGAAGGTTAGGCTGAAACTCGGGAGTATGAACGAATCTAAATTCATAGGAGAAAACAAACTTAAGGAAGAGAGAGAGAATGAGAGGCAAAACGGAGTAGTGGGTGTTGCTACTTGCTACTTGTTGACATCTTTTTGACGAAATTGTGGTGGCCCACTTTGATGAAAAATGTGATTTGTTTTTTTTTTTTTTTTTTTTTTTTTTTTTTTTATTCAGAGGTAATTTAGGAAGGAAATCAACATTTTGATTTGTTGTTGATTGAAGGCAATTTAGGAAGGTAATCAACATTTTCATGGTAGTAATACGGAAATTGATATTGACACTCCTGTTTGATTTTTGTTTTTGTTAGGGGTATGGAGAGGGTACTGATTTCCGTACAGTTCAAATCATTTTCGTATTTATCTTTCTTTCAAATAGATTGTAACTATAATCACTATTAATGTGAGATGGAGAGAAGTGCATAAATGTTTGCCCGTTTTAGAGTATTGCATATTTATAAAGTATTTGGTCAAATGAAAAATTGTAAGGATTTTTCAATTTGGTACATTTGAACTTTTGATTTTTCCATTTGGTACCCATTTTTTTTGTTTGATTCCACAATGTACCACTATATTTTTAACTAGATCGTTTTCTCGTCACCTCGTTTTTGTTGATTCGAATTAATTTTTACTGAAGTAAACTTTTTTTTACTGTCTGAACTTATTTTTGCTAAAATCATTAACAATTTATGAAGGATTGAAACTTAATTTTGCAAGACTGGACTAAGAACTTATTTTTCTAAAATAAACTTATTTTTTGCTGAAAATATGTAAAATAAGACGAAGAGAACAAGGTCTTAATCTATCCTGGCCTATAACATTTCATCAAAATTTCTTTGTATTTATGAGCCATAAAAGTGTTCCGTTAAGGTTTTATGGGGATGATTAGGCACTAAAAGATCAAATTTTATACCGAAATCGGCGAAAAAAGATTTAAAATGCCTCAATTTAGTGAAAGAAAAAAAAATGAATCGGTTTGCATATTTGGATTTGTTTTATGGAAAAGTATTCAACAAAGGTTTAGGGGGTCATTTTTGTCCTTATGGATCAATTTCGAAGTCGAAGTTAAGAAAAAGGGACCAAAAACACCTTAGGTTAACGTATTATCTAATGGAATGCTACATCTTAGATTAAATTGAAAGTACAATGGTACCATGTGGAACCCCAAAAAAATTGGGTACCACATGAAAAAGCCCAAAGTCTAGCGGTACATATTAACCTCAATTATCGTCCTTCATGTTCACCTGAAGCATGTCATAGGATCGTAAATCAGTTAATGACTCTAATACGTGATGAATTATTGATTTAAAAATGCATGACAAAATCATGCTTCAATTGGTGATATTAGTGCTTGATTATTCTTGATATTTCCAATTTTTGTTTTTTATCTTCAATCATAAGGGTTATACATAAATATATACATACATGCATTTTCCCTAGTTTCATAATTAAGACACATTAAGTTTTTGTATAAGTAAATTTTTAGGAAGGATTATGCTATGGTTATGTACGCCAATTAGTTACTTAAAAGCCAATAATAAATTTAAAAACATAAAGTAATTTAAGCTATGAAATATATGCAGTAAAAATATATAAAGTATATATTTCTTGGTGCTAATGTATGAAGTATAAATAAAGTCAATTTTTTGTAACCAAGAGAATCAAATTAGTCATATCCTCATATTCAACCTAATGAGACTCATTGACTCAAGGTCTTGTTTTATTTTGTAACCAAGAGAATCAAATTAGTCATATCCTCGTATGTTTTATGACCACATTTTCGTAAAAACTTCACGATTGTTGAAACCTAACTGCTAAGGGCATAAAAAAGTATATTATATAGGGGAAGATTAGTGATGACGCTAATGGTTAGTTTTATTAAAAGTAACATATAATATAGGGATGAGATAGCCATGACACGAATACCTTGTTCTTTTCAATTTATGTTAAATACTCTTTAAATAAGATAAGTGTAACTCTTTCACGTAGTTTTTAACAATTTTTTCTAAGATATGTGGCTTCAATCTTTGCGCTGACCAATGCTCATTTCGATCAATTAAATCTCTTGTTGTCTTTCTATTTATTTTTTTCAAAAACTAATCAAAATCTTTCTCCTTTTATCTCTTCACCAATGTCAAGGTTTAGGCATGGTTGCATGCCTTAGGAACATGCTACCACTAATCGGCAATCAAAATCGCACCACTTATTTGGTAGTGTTGTCACGTACAACAATCCGGCCAACTTAAAGGGAAGGTTTTTTTTTATACTGACCGAATCAAGGGCATCATAGTCAAATTAAGTGCTTTGCTTCATTAATTTGAGAGTTGTCTATAATTATGCGGTTGATTTACCTTAATATGAAAGTTACGCATTTTTAGTAGAATTTATGTTGTTTATTTTTTAAGACAAAAGCTAACAAGCGTTCTGGGGGCGGTGGATAAGCATACCAAAAGTGGAAATAATGTTTTTAAACAAGCATTAATTACATCATGAACATGCATGATTTTAATTTGAATTCTCAGATGAATGCCATTTTAAAAAATTATTTAATGCTTATCAAACGCCCTGTGGGCATTCGTTAGCAAGATCGATTTTCTAAAGAGTTGCACATATATTTTCACAAATAAAATTACGTGCAATTAGGATTTAGATATTTTGATTTTGATTTAATTGTTTAAGGGTTCCTAATGGCAAGGGATGCTTGCTATAAATAGGTTTCAATTTCAAAAATAAAAGTCAGTTTTTGAGTGTCAACTTTCAAACTAACTTATTGAATTCGAGTGATTTCAAACAATTTTGATTGTGATTGAATTGAAGTTGGCCTTGCCGATTGCGATTGACAAGAGGCCCTTAATTCCCACAAGATTTGAGTATGTTTAATCTTATGCTCCCTTTGTTTCAAAAAGTTTGTTACGTTTACAATTTACAAAATTTTTAATGCACTTAACTAAACCTAAATATTTTTCACTATACTTTATAAAAAATTATAAATTTGATATTTAAAAACTACACAACTAAATAAATCTAACAAGTTTTTATGTTTTTCTTAAACATCATGATGATTTTTGACAGTCAACGTTTTTCTCCTTTCGTACCCAATCATCCAAACCTGACAAACAGTGTAAAACAGAGGGAGTATAATGATTGCTCCAAAATATATTAAGAATTCAAGAATGTAATATAAGTATATAAGTGGATATTTTGAATTTTTAAGGATGACAAAAAAAAAAAAAAAAAAAA